>JASDQU010508435.1:43119-59574 GCA_032191745.1 Picea mariana | reverse complement strand
CATTGAGAATGATTCAAGCCAAAAGCTCTCAAGCAATGGCAAAGGGCCCGAGACCCTTACTAATTTAGGCCCAACACAATTCACCTTAATTATGCTTTGTGTTTATCTTGCCATGTCTCTAGTTGTCTATATTTTCTATTTAAGTATGTACGTTTGCACTTATGGTGCTATCTGGCTCTAGTTCAAAGCATTGTATATGTTTGATTTAGTCCATCCAGTGAACCCTATGCAAAGGCATCTACATAGGATTAGTGATAAGCAGAACCAAATAGACAAGGATGAATGCAGTTTCGTTTGGCCAGCCAAAGCAAATGACAAGGGTCTTGGTAACTAAAGGGTCAGTGTACGTTGGTAACTAGTTAAAGCACCTACTAATAAAATGGCTCACACCACCCATACTCATCATTGTCTTCGTATCCGTCAACGCAAACACCCTCAACCCATACCAATTGTTGATGTCAGTGGTACCATTAGGTGGTCCCTCTGAGACATGCTCATTCAGAGCTAGAACCAACCTCACCTTGCACCGAATAGACATCAAACTCCCATGAACTACCATAATATGTGTACTTCTTTGTCGCTCACCAAGGGAAGGTTCTAGACGAGGGACATTGAGCAAGCCTCTACCCCCCACATGGCATAGGCATCATTAGCCACCACAAACACCCGATCCTGGGAATTTTTTATCAATATAATTTACCTAGTTATTATTAAAGAAGAAATACATTCTAAAAAATACATTTTTGGGAAATAACATTACAACTCAAACATGGAGTATCTTCGGCATAATGAAGAGTAATTGTCTCAAAAATATTGACATGTCTCTAACATGACATTCTAAATAACATCAACAATATCTCTACAAACGAGGGTTTTATTTAATGTTATTGTTTCAATAAGTGAATGTGTTTGAACTTTGAAATTCACATCATTAATATAGTCATAATCTAAATGTTCTACATTTTGGCTCTTTCCAGTGATATTCTCTGTTTAATTTTGCCAAAATCCAACAAGAAATTGTTGGATCTACAAATTACATTGGTTAAGTTTGTATGGTCTGAGTGCCCCAAGGGCTTTTCAGCACGCTAAATCTATTTATGCATTCAGAAATGCAATTTAAACAACAAAAAATTGCGATTTTGCCTAGATTTGTATCACTGGATTCTGGTGGAAATGCCAAAACGTAGAATGTTTAGACAACTCCATTATATGATCAAAAATTGAAATAGTGGACTTTCTACATAATGACAACAATATAATCATATATAAACACATCTCTACAGATTAGAGAGTAAATATCGTTGGTCCAAGTCTGTCATAAAAAACCAAAAAGAATATTAAGAATAGTATACAAACTAAAAGACAGAGCGCTCCTCTCGACCTTGTGGGGTTGCAAGTAGACAAATACCACTATGTTTTAAGAAAATCCAAATAGAGGACTTGTTCGCTAAAAATGGAATCAATTAGGGAATTTTGAATGCACGCAAAAGCAAAACAGTCAGGAATCTAATAGCCAACGAGTGGGTTGCTTTACTTAGAAGGGCAAAGTAATCTCCATCAATGGTTAAATTTGACGAGTATTTACTCTTTTTTCCATATTTAATCATCAAATATGGGCATTTTTTAAATTTACACGTCATTAACAACGTCCACATAATTTTTTTAATATCAATTTGATGGGAAGGTCAAAAATTTGCCCTTATCCATATATATATATAACAAGTTGTCAAGATAAGTAACAAGTTGTACGATGCACATCACACTCACAGTGGGTGACAGGTATTGACTCTTTGGACATGTGTGCTGGAAAAAGCCCTTGTGAATAGCGTCATGCAAATTTGCAATCCCCACTACCAATTCCAACTTCGACATAAGTAACAATTTCCAAAATTCAAAAGTTGATTTTTGTGTAAAGCATGCATAGCACAAGTTATAAATTCTATGACAAAGGTTGCATGCATAACACGGGTTATAAATTCTATAGTAGAGGCTACATGCATAGCACAAGTTATAAATTCTATAACACTGGTTGCGCAACACCTGCACCTGCACGCTCACAAGTCACGAGAGCTCTTTGGACCGTATCACATCCTGCATGCTGAAAAGTGAAGATTGAGAGGGAAGAAAAAATCAAGGATTCAGGAATATTGTCTAGTACATGCATGCAACTACCCAGAGAGGTAAGGCTCATAAATATTTAATATTAAATTTCAATTGGAGTGAACATTGTCACGCTCACTTTTATTGTTCGAATTTTTGAAAAGGAGTCATCTAGCTATTCTACGAAATGGTTTTTTTTGTTGGAATCCAACGATATAAATTTAGACAAATCACTATTTTTTATTGTTCAAAATCCATTTATGAATGCAGAAATGGATTCAGCATGCTAAAAAAACCTTGGGGCACTCGGATTATACAGAGATAATCACTCAAATCTATGAATCTAACCATTTCTCACCGAATTTCGAAAAAATATCCCCGAAAATAATCTTCATTTCGTAAAATGTTTAGCCTACTACTTTTGAAAATTGTCACTGTATGAGGATGGAAATTGTATTTGTTTGGCTAAATTGACATGGCTACGTCAATTTTTAAAAACACCTTCTTTCACACTTATTTTCTCACTATGTTTGATTTTCTAGAATCCACATGTTAAATACCTTCCCACTTGTGTTTTTAGATGTCTTCCTAATAATAAGAATAAGCATGGGTGGCTCTGGTTTGGATCCTCTAGCTCTTACTACATTGCAGCAACCCTGCACTCGAGAAATAAAACAAATTTATATAGTATAATCTCTTCATTTTTATTTAATAGAAGCTAATAATTCATTGAACGCCAATAGCCTTTGTCATGGACTTGAATGTGGGCAATGAAGTGGGCATCTTCTTCTTGGGTCCAGCCTTCCAGGCCCATTTGTTTGTATGAGCCTTCTCACAGCACATAGATCTCCCCATCTCCATAGGCAAAATAAAGAACGAAGGCATAAACGTGACCAATTCCGAATCGAATGGAACTGATAATTGGAAGGGAGTAATTTAATACAACATGTATCTGATTGCATTTTCTTAAGTGATTTCACCTTGATTTAAATGAGATGCCAAAAAAAATATAAAACATCATACAAAGAGCAATTTTAAAGACAAACCCACCATAAAGAAATTGTTAGGTAAGAGTGCCTGTCAAATTTATAAAATTTATACCCTGATCTCCTTGGTTTCACAAGGAATAAAATGGATTTACAGACAATAAAACCAACTTTCGAAAAGCTAAACCTAAAGAATAAGCAACCTAAGGTTTCCATCACATATAATTTTAACAAACAGTGTTTTAGCTTGTGGACTATTTCAGAAAGGTTCCACGTTTTTAAAATGAAAAAGTTTCAGAAACTTATTTCAAGACTCATCCATTGGAACTAATCTTGGCCGATTAACGAATTGTTAATATTTCAAGCAAAATACAGACGTTGCCATGAACAATAAAATTAACCTCCTAGTCTTAAATCATTATGAAAAGTGACGTACTAAAATATTTTATCCAGCATGAATAAAAGGATTAATCAGATCTTCAATGAATCCCAAATTTTGGTGTTCTTTGTTAGTTAAAATAGAACATTCAAAATAAAATAGATAGAAATATAAATGTGGAAAACAAATAAACAGAATCAAATTTGAAAAATAACAAAAAAAACAAATCTTTATTAATATTCAGAACTGAATGTGATGTTTACTTACCTTTTTAAAGAGCAACCTCCCTCCAACATAAGCAAAGCTCCAAATACAATAATATTCATTAAACAACCCATTACATAACTTTTATTACTACATATAATTTTAATTAACCAAAATCCTAACCACTTAGTTTATCTCCATTAATAGAACTTCAACCACTTTTATTACTACATATAATCTTGATTAACCAAAATCCTAACCACTTTGTTTATCTCCATTAATAAAACTTCAACCAGTAACTAATAGACTATTTTTTTCAATGAAGCCACTTATTTATATTGATTTCACACTTCTTATTTAAATCAAAAGAAAAACGAAGTCCTTCCCTTGAAGTTCAGACAAATATCAAAAAAATGTCGTTTCATTTAATTCAGTGTATCATATGATTTCTTTAACATGGAAATCGAGTGCAGAATACCCACTTTCAAGTTAAATCGAGTACAGAATACCAACTTTCAAGATATTTGTAGAAAAGTCTTAAATGACATTTTCACTATACTAAACAAAATACAACATCAAATATCTTGACAACTTTAAGAACAATTTTTAAATAAGAAGTAAAACTTTACACAGGTAGATATTATGTCACCTGTTCGGGAAAGCAAGTAAAGAAAGAAAGTTGGGCCAATTATTTCATGTTAGCGAAATTGTCTGATGCGACTTACCGAACGTTCCTCTTTTCTGCTTTACTGGACCATACTTGTCATCTCGGATTCTTTTTCAAACTGCCGCTACAAATTTAAATATGTCTAGCTTGAGAAAACCACGTGCACTAATTTTTGGGGTGTAGACCTCTGTACTAGGATACATTTCCAATGATCAGACAAGAATAACTATTCTTGATTAATGACTATTCTTTGAATATTAATCTTGAGAAAGAGAAGTATAATCGCTGCCATCAGAAAAAGCAAAAACGGATTGTTTCACTGCACTCCCAGACTATGTAGGGGAGCACTCAAAGCCCTTGCGCAATGCTTCAACATCATCTGGCAGATACAATTACCTATCAAGGAGATGTGAAACATCACTTCTGTTATTATTTTGAGACCAGTTAGTCTCTTTAGTCCAAACAACAAACAAGATATTTTCAGCGATTGCTAACCCTGTAACAATAGGTACCCTTTAAATATACATTTTCTAACATCTACCTAAGTCAGGTCGTTTAAGAAAAAAACTCAGATGGCAATTTAAGAGTCAAGCCATCTATGAACAAGGTGAACCATGCAAACTAACAAGGACAGAGGCTCCAAGAATGGATATTTATTGTTAACGATTCATTCTATTTACCATGCAATAGATGAGCTTTAAATTTGGGGGAAATTTTGCTGTTCAACATAAGATAAGATTTTATATTTAGTTCTAACATACAAGAATGTGCACAACATAGGATACATCTAGCATATATGATTGTGCACAGAATGCAATTGTCGTGGTTTTAAAGCATCTAATACTTCAAACGCCCAATCTCAGATCATCCTGCGAAGCCTGAGTTCTTCGGGACTATTTTTTACAGTTCTAAGGCTATCTGCTGCAGCCATGCATACACATGTATGTTTAACGAGACACCAGACAACACATCTGTGATTTAAGCCAAACCTCTTATAGCTTGGATGATTGTGCCAAGCTCTCTCGGTGATGATCTTAGGGGCGTTTGTAACGCTATGAAAAGAAAAAGAAGAGATGTCTTATTTCCATTACTATATACTAGAAAAAAGAATAAATATCTTATTTTTAATAATTATTATCATAAAAAACAATGTTTGACCTTATTAAAAAACAACTATAAATAAAGTTTACAGGTCCATTATTTAATCCCTCTTTAAGGTTAAAACGAATCTTTACACATTGAATTACATACACAGAATCAGCATTTTTTAGGGTTAATTTGAAGCAATGCAAATAAAGTTCCATTTCTTGGAGGATTGTTCAAGGAGGAAGTTCCTGCATCAAAATTAAAATACTGTGGCAATAATACTTCGGACTGCCTGTTTGGAGCCAACTAAACTTCAGTTCGGTTAAAAATCAGCAATAGAACAACAATATTACCAGATATATGTAAGTTCTTATTAGGCCGCCATTTAACTATTCTTGACAAGTCATCGCCGCCTGCGCCTTCCAATTTTGAAGGAGGTTCTTTTATGTTATATGATAAGTATCTAAAGGTCCTCGAACATTTGGGTCTTTCAGCATTGCTTGAAACCCACATTTGTTCACAGGTAGGCTAGCTACTTCACGGAGTTGAGCAAAATAATAACAGAGGTTTCTATTTGCATACCTGTTCCAAAAGGAGGTGATGGGTTCGAATCCCATTTGAAATCCTCACCCGATAAATTTCTTGTGAATCAAATCTGCCAACCTTTTCGACCCTTACACCGTTGAAATGACAAGGATCCGAACGATTGTCGATTTGAAATACAGATGCATATCATATTTTGTGAATATCTCCGCCTCCGCCGCATTGTAAATCCGTAGGGGGACACAGGATAGAAGAGGTTATATACCGTCCCTGCTTTTCTTGTCCAAAGCAAGCAATGGAAATCTCTCCCGCCTTATCCAAGAATTAGGGTTAGGGCATAAACTGATGATGATGGGAAAAAGGGTAAGGAATCTCTCTCGTCTTATCCAAGAATTAGGGTTAGGGCATAAATGATGATGGAAAAACGGTAAGGAATCTTTCCCATCTTATCCAAGAATTAGGGTTAGGGCATAAAGTGATGATGGGAAAAGGGGTAAGGAATCTCTCCCGTCTTATCCAAGAATTAGGGTTAGGGCATAAATGATGATGGGAAAAAGGGTAAGGAATCTCTCCCGTCTTATCCAAGGATTAGGGTTATGGCATACACTGATGATGGGAAAAAGGGTAAGGGTTAGGGTTGGGGCTAGGGCTACGACATTGTAAACCCGTAGGGACACACTAATGAACGAATTGTATATCATCCCTACTTTTTTGTCCAAAGCCAGCAATAGAAAATCTCTCACATCTTATCCAAGAATTGGGGTTACAGCATAGGGAAAAAGGGTAAGGGTTGGGGTTGGGGTTTGGGTTAGGGCATTAAATGAAAAAATATTAAATGGAGTATTTGGTGTTAAAAATATATATTGAATTTATTATGTTTTAAATTTTTATGTTGTGGGATAACGCTACTTACCAGGAGTTAAAGTATTAATCTAGAATTAAATCTTATCACAAGGATATGTTATTCTATCAAGATAGCTCGAATCATTATATTCATAAGAGTCGCAAGTTGAAGATAGAACACAAGGCATGTCGTCACATGATGTTAATATTCAAGTGAAGAAAGATATTATCGCATCAACTTAAGGACTTGCACCCAAAGCTAGCTTCAAAATTGGTAAATATTTTGGTGTAAGGAATCTCTTATAAACAATATTCCTCTCAAAATCGTTATGTATGTAGGATTATTCACAACACACGCACTTGATGGGGATCACATTGTTGAATGGTGTTGTCGTTGATGTCAAAGTCAGTCATTGGTGATCAGCATGAAGAAGCTTATGGGTTTACTTGAAGGAGTCTCCAAAGTGGTCCCCTTATGGCATAGCTTTAAGCATGGCCCTCGCGGGAAGAAGCTTTGAAGAAGCCCTAAAACCAAGTGAAGAATCCCCTAAAGTCAAGTGAAGAAGCATACAAATGTCCAAGATAAAGATTGCAAGATGGAGATTGTTGAAAGTATTATTTGTGGTCAATTTGGATACCCTGTTTTTGAGGGAATTTTTACCCTACATAACTAACTCAAATGGAAGCACAAGTTACATGGTTGGAAATCTTATTCTGGGACCTTTCCAACGGTATATGGAAGTCACCCAAACTCCCTAGGAATGAGGAGATATGAATTTTTCCTTCCAACAACCCAACCAGAAAATTGAGGATAATTCAGCCAGGTCGGCCCAAAAACTAAAAATAGGGACAAAACTACTATAAATACATGATGGTTTTTCGCATTTTTAGTGTATATTCAAGCTTGTGATCTCTTAGCACAAGTTTGGTAGTGAAGGTGTTAGGAGGACAAGGAGCTCTTATGAAGGGTATTTTCTACTCTTATGGTGATGTTTTGATCATTGTTATGGGTTCGCTATAGTATGGAAGGTTGATTCTTTGCACAAGGTTCTATGTGGTTGTTGGGGTTTGTGTGTGGACCCATGTGGATGTAGGATCTCTATGTGGATCCAGTTTGATGATGATGATGTATCAATGATAGTGACAGAAACAATGACAGTGACAGTGACAGTCTATGTTGACCCAGTTTGATGATAATGATGTATTAATGATAGTGACAAAGACAATGAGAGTGGCGGGTTGATTCTTTTATGTACATATTTGAGGGTGGAAGGAAGGGGCAAGGAAAGGGGGTTGGAGCCTCCTTCTAGTTAGAGCTGGAGAATCTAGGGAGTTGTAGCTTCCTTCAAGTTGGAGCTTGTAAATTAAGGGGTTGGAGCCTCCTTCCAATTGGAGCTAGAGAATCTTGGAAGTTGTAGCTTCCTATGAACGTAATTTTTCTATTGTATAAGAAAAACATTATGTGGATTTCCACGTAAATCTGTTGTGCACTGTGTACTTCTTTTTCTGCTCTTTACTATATATTGGGATGCATTTATTTGATTGAAAAGTTAAAGTTTTAAAAGTGCTAAATTGTACTTGATATTGATTCATCCCCCCTCCCAGTGTCAACACATGCACACCTAATGGGGATCTTAAGACACATACGAATTCCTAGATAAAACTAAATTTTGATGGTTAGCAAGAGACAATCTTGGACTTGTAGATGATGGAGGAGTGCTTAGAAATAAGGATGGCAAGATCTTTAGAACCTATAAAATCATAGGAAAAACAACAAACAACCAAGTTGAAGTTGAGGCCTTAATAGAAGTTTGTTGAGCATAATTTAGTGTGCACTAAGGAGTCAACATTAAGTTAGTACCACACCTCCTAAAGTACATGAAATTAGTCATCTAAATCCCACTTAGTGGTACGCGATTCTCATTAGCACCAACATAGCATGAAAACCATTAACACGTTGACTCTATTAGTGGTGTGCCTCAACAACCAACTCAACATTATTGGTTTTGGGTCCTTTGGCCACGGACCACTGAGTAAATGTGTTGGCACTTGGGAGTTCAAATTTGATTAGACAATTGATAGAGTCACAAATGTTGACAAAGTTATTAGTGTTGCCCAACATGTCGAGGTTTTGATATAATATTCCTTGAATAGCAATGGAATGATTTTCAGTGCATGTCAATCTTCCATTGTTATTAATGCAACCATGTCAAAACATATTTCTTCATTGCACTCATAATCTCTATAGTTAATGCATGTTACATCATAATCATAGCGCTTTGCACCAATTTTGTATGAATACTCATCCAATAAGATTTCTAGTCACTGAAAGGTTAATTTATAATGACTATGCCCACTAAGTGACAAAAGATATCAATAAATCTAGGCAAACCTATAGACTTCCTCTTTGTTTTCTATAAGATGGGGCTCCCTTAAAGATTCAAAACCCAAACACTACAACATGAGCCCATTTTTTCTGCTTTATTGTTGACAAGTATCCATTGTTCACTTGTTTAGGTTGAAATTATATCAATTTTTATGATTTTAGCGTATGAAATGTTTTCGACCTAGTTTTCATAGTAGTTTTTGTATGTTATTATACTAGTCGCAATAATAGTCAAAATAGTAGTCATAATATATGTTGCAACTACCTACAAAAATATGGTCAAAAACCTCTTTATGAATGGAAAAAAGGCTTTCAAAATGAGAGTATTTCGTAAGAATTATGAAATACTCTACATTCACTTGAATAAAATGGTAAATAAACAAAATTGTTGGCACCCAAAGTTAGGGGATAGAGATTGCATGCACGCACAAATGTGGTTGTGCACGCAATTCAGTTTTGTGCGCACACCAGCAGTTGCATAGTGGATGACATGAGGTGCGTGTCAGTCCGCATTTTGCATGCACACTAGTCTGATATTTGCTATCTGTGTCATTCTGAGTTCTACTATGCACGCCAAAAATCAAGAAGATATTGTATGTATGTCGGAATCAAGAAAAGAATCTTCGAGAAATCTTCCCGAATGATTACTTAAGGCAGCACAAGAGATCGTGGAATAGTTAAGGGATTAGTTGGCAAGGTAGTTAAGACTATCATGACTCCAAAGAGGCTACGTGGACTGCATGTAGGTGGCAAAAGTGTGTGGGACTAGCAGTCAACAGAGCGAATGGAGCGAAATTAAAAGTGATAGAGCACCAGAGCAAAGAAGGAAACAAAAGGGAGCAATGACGACAGAGAAGGAGTTAGTCATTTGATTGTTGTTGTTGATGAGTCAGTTGTTGATTGTTGTTGTTGGGATCACTGCTATTGTGGTCGATGTCTTTGGGCTCGCTCTGAGCTCATGTTTTGTAATGTCTCTGGTTGTGAGTTTGGTTTTGTAATACCTACAGAGTCTAAGAGAAAGCGCATGGTGCCATGTAATGAACCATTGTGAGAACGTATAAGAGTGCAGGGTGCTATTTTTGTTAATTGATGAGTCTCTTGGTATATGTATGTGACGGGTTGAGTGAATATAATAAAAGATGTAGTGATTCATGTCCTAAGACGTGTTGATCATGTGTCTGATGAATTTATGTGTTGTTACATGTTGTTATTTTTTAAGCATAATGTAATGAATTGTATGAGTGTCAACCTGAATGGATTCCCTGTGTAATTAACCCTTCATCACTGACACAAGACCATATGATCTCTGTGATTTTCACAGCGTCTCAGGTGAGACCTTCTTTAGTCTTTGGTTGAGGACTAATATGTCAACGCCTTGGGGTTTTTTTTGGTCAACTCTAGACGAACATTAGGTCATACACCCCTCAAAGTTAAGAAGGATGTGCACAAGTGAGCCAACAAATGGTTTTGTTGTCGAGACCTGAAGGTTTTGTATTGAATGATGAAGGCATACAATCGGGTGGTATCCATCTCGGGAGTAAATTCAATATTGGCTTACTACGAAGGAAGATGATTTTTCTCGTTGAGAAACTCAAGGTCTGATTGCCAATGTGGAACGACGGAAGAATAGGTATATTTACACCGACATGCATCAAATTCTCTTTGTTGAATTCCCTTGTTTATTGTATGAATGGTTGAAGAGGCAAACTGCTACTAATATTGCTTTGAGGCCTCAAGAACCATTAGTCTTGGATCAAATTACCCTTAATAGGCTGAAGGCATTGGATAATAGATGGACTCGAGCCATTGAATTATGGTTTGCTCGAGTGAAGGAAGGTTACATTACTGAGTTTGTTGTAGAATACATTGATTCTTTCAGCGAAGTTGAAAGAAAGTTTGTTGAAGGTCCTCTGAAAAGACTACTAGAAGAAATCCCACTGTGGATCAAGATGTTGTTCCCAGAGAAAGGGTTGATGCACATGGAGCCTGACAGGATGGCTAAGTAGACTCCCCTAGCACTTGGGGGGGGATGAAAAGAAGGGGGGAAAGAGAGAGGAGAGATGGATTTGTTGAGGAGGATCCGAAAATTGCTGAGATGAGGCGAGGAATAGAATGGACCCAGAAGAGAAAAGGAGAGAGAAAGTCAAAAGATATGCAATAATAGTTGAGTTGAGAAGGAAAGCAAAACAGAGGAGTGAAAATAAGATAGCAAGGGGTGCGGAGCGAGGGGTTAGGCCCAGAATGAAGAGGAAGAATATCACACCAAGAGGAAGTGTGGGAGAGTGTGTTGTGCTAGAGCGGAGCACAAATGAAGATAGGTCAACGAAGAGGCAAGGCATTAGGAGTAGGCTATCCGGTGAAGATACCAAAAGTATTGGTAGTAAAGGCTGAGAAGATGAAATATGAACCCCTTGGCTATTGTAGTATGCCACAACTTGAGAGGAAGATGAGGCGCAAAGGTAGGAGAGAATGATGAAAGACCCCCAAGAGGAGGGGAAGAGAAGTTAGCAATAGTGGATGGTCTCGTGTGGTTGCAGGTAGGAAACTCTCTAGGTTCTCTCATAAGAAATGTTGGAAGAACATGGAGTTACCCCCCCTTTGAACCACCCCCCTTGCACATTTGTAACCAAGAATAAAGAACAACAGACAACACACCAATTAGAGTAGAAGCAAGAGTAGGAGAAGAAAGAAGAGAAGCGACGAGTGAAGAAGAAGACGAAGTCAGTATTACTTTGCAAGGAAGAATAGTGTCAAGATCCCCGACACCAAGCAGTCAGACAAGAGGATACAATTTGAGGTTGAGGATGGAAAATCAAGATAGCACTCTGAGGCTACCCATGTTTCATGGGACAGGTAAGGACGATGTAGAAAAACATTGGTTTACATGTGAGGCAATATGGTCTGTGAAGAGGATTACAGACGAAGGATTGAAGATAATGTAGAGACCAATTTCATGGACAAATCCCTAACGTGGTACATGAAGTACAAGGCCATTGTGCCAACAAGACAGACAAGGTCCCTGACAGAGATCAAGAGAGATCTACTTAAGGAATTCCAAAAGTCACGTAGAAGCCTAATTCAAAATCTCAATGCATTAAAAATATTAAGGAGATCAAGCAATAATTGAGAGAAACTCTATGGGATTATGACCAACAATTCAAGATCTTGTTGGATAGACTAATGTTCCAAATCCAGGACGTGCAACATAGAGAATGGATTATTGCGGGGTTGCTTCCCCATATACGACTCCTGCTTACCCAACATAAGGTGTCTACTCAAGCAGAAGCAATGGAGATTGCGATGCACCTGGAGGCTACACTAGGGGGAGGAGAAACATTGGTAGGTTTGATGCAGGTGCAGTCCCAATTTGTCACCCTAACGATGCAATAGCAAGATATGGAAAAGGCCAAGGTGGTGTGTGAACATGTATGGTGTACAACATGTTGATCAAAAGGGCACCGTAAATATGAGTGTCCTACTTTGGGCGATTATATGTCGATGGGTACGCCAAATCCATTTCCATTTGGACCTCAGATAGAATGGTGCGACATTTGCGTACAATGGGGACATATACCACCATGTTTCCCAACACTGGAGAAATATCAGAAGACGCACCATACTCCATTATGTGAATTCTGCAAATCCATGGGGCGTGATGTGAACAACTGTTGATCACTTCAGTTGATGCAAGACTACACCCATGATGTCTTCCGGGTTCAGGAGGAGCATAAGGGTGGTGATCGTGAAGGTGTTGAGAGAGGTGGATATCAAGGAAGTGCTAAGGGATGATATGGATGAGGCCGAGGATAAGGATACGAAGGAGGTGGAGGTAGACCTCTCACTTGTTTTATAGGCCACGTGTCGATATTTTGTACCAAACTACAAGCTCTATGTGGGTACTATTGTAGTCCCGAGCATGTCACAGAGGACTGTCCCGACTTGTTGAAGAAGTGGGAAGAGAAGAAGGCACATTGTAACATGGTGACTGCAGAGCCGCGTGGGAATCAGAAGAAGGATGATGAAATTGATGTGTGGGTGATAACCCGAGGTGAAGCAAAGACATGAATGAAATTTGAGCATGGTGAAATCTCGAGTCAAAGGCTAGAGGGGAAGATAAGAAAGACAATGCAACCCCCTCCTAAGTTTGATGTTTCTCAACAGAAACAATTTTTGCATGAGAAGAAAGAGGAGGAAAGAGTGCGAGAATATTTGTAGCACGTGATGCAAAGGTCATTCAAAGAGGCCCAGATCTGTGAGGAAGTACAACGAGTGACACGGAGGTCATTGGAGGAAGCCTAAGCCCGTGAAGAATTGCAATGCGCCACACAAAGGTCTTTGGAAGAAGCTCATATGCACAAGGAAATATAATGCGCAACACAAAGGTCGTTGGAAGAAGCTCATATACAAGAAGAGTTGCGACGAGTTGAACAAAGGGAAATAGAAGAACATGTGCATGAAAAGCTAAAGTGCACGACGTGAGAAGAAGCATTGCGCGACATGGGTCATGAAGCACGCATTGAAGATTAAGTAAGTAACTTATTGTGTTGTTGTTTAAAATTGTTAAGTGATCCTGATGTTGCGTGAAATTTGATGCAGATGCTAGCATCCTGCATGGGGGAAGAAGGGACAGATAGAGTTATACCATCCCCCCTACCAGAAAGGGATGTGTGTCAGGTCAGTAAACAGAAATGCACGAGAAGAGAGTTTAAGATGATGGATGAACTCAAAAGTTATGAGATGGACAATGTCATGTTAGATTTGGGAGCTGATGTGAAAATCGTGTCGAAGAAGTCATGCGAATTGATGGGTAAATTGATTTTGGTTTGGTTGCCCATTCAACTTTAGTAGGAAAATCAGTATAGAATCTACCCTATAGGCCGACTAGAGCAAGTCGAAGTGAACATAAAGGGGGCAAAGATGAAAGTGCATTTTGAAGTGATAGAGATCATGGATGCTTCTAATCCATACCTTTCCTTACTTGACATTGATTGGGCCTTCGACAACAATGTTGTGTTGAATCTCAAGAAGAGATAGATGTCATTTGAGATAGACACCATGCGAATGATCGTGCTATTAGATCCAAACGAAGACGGCAAATACAACAAGCCGGTAGATGAGGATGCACGAAGCTCTATTATTGAAAATATTTACAAGATCATGGAGCGCAGGGAAGATTATGTCAATCCCACAGTGAATGGGGAGTTGAGTTGGTGGTGTGTAAAATCATATGATATTAATTTAGAGGACGCCATGGAGAGGTGGCAACATAAGATGTATGAGGTCTCTACACGGAGATGTGCAAGGATAACTAAAGTAGTGCATTGGATTTGCTTTGAGTTATGTGATGCCCCAAGGTTTGATGGGATGGGGCCAATAGAAGCATTCTTAGTACAGATGGAGAAGACCGCTCCAGAAGATCGAATTGTTCAGGCCATGGATGTTGTCGTATAAGGAACACCTGCTCGCTGGTGGGTGACACATCGCATGAATATATAGGACTGGGGAAGGTGAGTTTATAAAGGTCAGATTCCATCCCATATCTGACTTTGAATGGGCCAATCGGTATAAGGGCATTAAAGATCCGTAGGAGCACAATCACTACTACGAATGGCATTGGAATACCAAGAATATTCCTCGTACCCAATGGGTCCACTAGTTCGTTCATACTATGGATATGGTTCCAAGGAGCTCGTATATTCAGGAGAAACTCATGAGGCAAACAATAGATTAGGTTCATGTAAGTGCACAATTTTGCTCAACGTTTAACTTCGTAATAGAAGATCCTACCCAAAAGGAGGCACTCTTTCGGATTAAAAACTTTATCTTCCACCATCAAGCAAAGGACACCACACTGAAAGTTGTATGCTCATATCATCATCCAGTGGCGAAACTAAAAGAGGTCGTCCATTATTGGAAAGTTGAAGTTGACGATGTTGATGATGATGACCTTAGAGGCATACAAATTAGAAAATTTGAGGGTGAACGCATAGTGGAAGGAAAGGTGACGGAGATGGTTGCATTGGACTATGGTCATCCGATTAAGACAAAGAAACATAATATTGGCACTAAGGGCACGCCTAAAATGGCTATCATTGGAGATTATTGGGATAAGGAGATTGTCGCTCAAGTGGTAGATCTGCTGAAAGAATACGAGGATTTGTTCCCCTGGAGTTTCTCGAAGATGAAGGGGATCGCAAGGTCTCTAGGGGATATAAAAATTCAACTCAAACCAGATGCTAAAACTATTAAGAGGAGGCCCTACCGATTAAACCCCAAGTATAAGGAAAAGGTGCGCAAGGAATTGGATTGGATGTTGGATGTCGCGATCATTTTTCCCATGGAGGAGTCTAATTGGATTAGTCCCCATGGTGCTACAACTGAAGAAAACATGTGACATCGAATATGTGTAGACCTGTGGAGCCTTAATGCCACCTGTGTGCACGATACATTCCCTACTCCTTTTACCGATGAGGTTTTGGAGAATGTCGAGGGACGAGAAGCCTACTTCTTTACAGATGGATTTTTAGGATATCATTGGGTCTGGATCGTGGAGGAAGAACAAGCCAAAACTACCTTTGCGACATAATGGGGTTTCTTTGCTTATAACATGATTCCTTTTGGACTAAAGAATGCACCCACGGTCTTTTCTAGGATCGTGGTCACAACATTTAAAGAGTTTATCCACAAGTTCCTTGAGGTCTACTTAGACGACTTGAGAATGTTTAACTTGTTAAAAGAGCACATGCAAGCCCTTTGCTTGATGTTGGATTGATGTCGTCATCTCCAAATTTCACTCAATTTGAAGAAATGTATCTTTTATATGCCATTTAGGACATTGTTAGGGCATGTTGTTTGCAAGGATGGATTGTTAGTCTACCAAGCCAAAATTGTTGCCATACTGGATATGGTGGCCCCCACTTTGGTTCAAGAGTTGCATACCACATTGGGTCATACAATATATTACCGATGGTTCATTTAGAGTTGCACAAAAATTGTTTCCCCATTGGAGAAGTTGTTGCACAAAGATACAAAGTACATATGGACCCAAGAATGCCAGGAATCCTTGGATACCCTAAAGGAGAAGCTGGTCATTGTGTTGATTCTGGTGTTCCCCAATTGGTCCAAGATCTTCCATGATCATGTAGATGTTTAATATATTCCATTAGAAGAAGTTCTTGCACAACCAGGCTAAGGTAATATTGATCATATGGTTTACTTTGCCAATCACAAACTATCTGATTCTTAAAAGAATTATACAATG
>JASDQU010508435.1:6911-23097 GCA_032191745.1 Picea mariana | reverse complement strand
CTAAAAAAGTATTTCAGAGTCCATGACTTCTCTGAAAACTTGAAGGCCCGAGTAGCCACTTTCAACCTGAATGGAAAAGCTTCCGTTTGGTGGGAAGACCTTAAGAATGTGAAAGGGATTCATGAAGATGACCTATCTTGGGAACGTTTTGAGAAATACTTTAGGAAGAAGTATCTGTCGAAAAAATATTTCGACGAGAAGACTAAAGATTTCTATGAACTCAAGTTGGGGCAACTCACCGTGGAAGAATATGTCACTAGATTCCTTGAGTTGCTAAGGTATGTACCCTACATAAAAGCAAAAAAGGAAAAGGTGCAACGATTTATCAGTGGGCTACCTAAGGACTATCAGAACATAATCGAGTTTGATAAGCCAAAGAACCTAGAAGATACTATCTGAAAGGCAAGATATTGTTATGAACATCTTGAGCTTCAGATAGAACCTCACAAAGGTTGGAAGCAGAAGAATAGTTCGAGGTTCTAGAAAAAGGCGTTTAAACCCCCAAGATTTAAAAACTATAAGAAGGATTCAAGGATGAGATTTCATGCCCGAAGTGTACGCCAACAAAATTTCCTCTCCCAAAGAGGAAATAAACCTTTTGGATCAACCCTAGGAAAGATGGATAACCCAAAGAAAGAACCCTTGAAATCTTGGGGTTGTGGAGAAGAACATCTACTGAGGGACTGTCCGCACAAACAACAGAACAATAAGAGAATTTACAACGTCCAAGAAGATACCACTATCAACAATGTGGCCAAGAGTATGCCATGAATTTATGCAACTGTGGATAATAAACAAGTCGACCACCAAGCTTCAGTGGTGGAGATGGACAGTATGATCGACAACCATCTAGTATCTATTTTAATTGACCCTGGTTCAAATTTGAGTTATGTGGCCCCTCAGGCTATTGATAAGTGTAACTTACAATCACATAAACATGCTAAGCCATGGTTGGTACAGTTAGCCACTGGCACCAAAATAAAAATAGCGGAGGTCGTACCAACTTTCCAATTCACTGTGGATGGATTTCCCACCCAAGCTAACCTTAACATACTTCCCCTAGGATCGTATGACCTGCTGATTAGTATGGACTGGCTAGCTGCATATAAAACTAAGCTAGATTGTTACCACAAAACCTTAGAACGTGTAAATGAAGAAGGGAGAAAGATAACCCTCCAAGGGATTCAGAAGCCTGTCTTAGTGAGACGAATATCATCCCTTCAAATGAAAAAGTATTGCAAAAAGGAGTGTCCTCTATATGCAATACAGGTGTTGGAATATTTTCAGGATGACAGACTAAGCCTAGAAGACCACCCCATACTAAGAGAGTATAGAGATGTGTTTCCAAAAGAGGTACTGGGTCTACCTCCGAGAAGGGACATTGACTTCTCGATAGAACTTGCACCTGGAGCGGTGCTAGTATCTAGGACCCCCTATAGGATGAGTACACCTGAGCTAGTTGAACTCAAACTACAACTAAAGGAAATGATAGACAAAGGCTACATCCGGCCTAGCGTGTTTCCATGGGGAGCACCAGTCCTGTTTGTGAAGAAGAAAGATGGTACATTCCGACTGTGGATAGATTATAGGCAGCTCAATAAGGTAACCATAAAGAACAAATACCCCTTACCCAAAATCAATGACTTGTTCGATCAATTGGCGGGTGCTACCATTTTCTCAAAGATTGACTTGAGATCTGGATACCATCAAGTCTGAATCAAGGATGAAGACATCCACAAAACCGCCTTCAGGACAAGATATGGTCACTATGAATTTGTGGTAGTACCATTTGGATTAACCAATGCCCCTGCCACCTTTATGTGCTTGATGTGCAATGTACTCAACAAATTCCTAGACAAGTTTGTATTGGTTTTTATTGACGATATCTTAATCTACTCCAAGAATAGAGAGGAACATGAGGAACATCTTGGGCTTGTACTTCAAGTGCTAAGAGAGCATCAACTCTACGCCAAATTTAGGAAGTGTGCCTTTTTCCATAAACAAATACATTACTTGGGCCATGTCATAGTCGAAGAAGGGTAGCAGTAGACCCTGACAAGATCAGATCCATCATGGAATAGCCTACCCCAAGGGATGTTTTGGATATCAGATCCTTTATGGGTTTAACATGATACTATAGGAGGTTTATAAAAGGGTTTTCCAAGATTGGTTATCCAATCACTGCCCTCCAGAGGAAGGGGGTTAAATTGATTTGGACACTAAAATGTGAAGAAAGGTTTCAGTCACTAAAACACCTTTTGACCCATGTGCCTGTGCTGAAGATCGTCGATCCTGATAAGGACTTCCTCGTGTGCACAGATGCCTGCAAGGAAGGACTCAGAGGATTCCTTATGCAAGAAGGAATTGTAGTTTGCTATGAATCTCGAAAATTGAATGAACATGAATTTAACTATGTGACCCATGATCTAGAGTTGGCCGCCATAGTGCACGCTTTGAAAATTTGGAGACATTACCTCCTGGGTAGGGAATTTGTACTTATGACAGACCACTGTGGATTGCAGCACCTGTTTGACCAACCAAAACTCAATGCTAGACAAGCTAGGTGGATGACCCTACTTAGCGAGTTTGATTCCGAAATCAAACATATTAGAGGAAAGGAAAATAAGGTGGCCGATGCCCTTAGCAGAAGTATGAAAACAATTCACCTGGTAGCGATGAGCATCTGTGAGATGAATGTCAGGGAAAGAGTCAGGAATGCACAAGAAACATACACATTCTTCCAAACCGTGACCTTGCACTTGGAGCAAGAACCCGCAAGGCTAAAGTATGAAGGCTGCCAGATGCTAGATGGAGGTCTGTTGACTTACTGAAATAGGCTATATATTCCTAGTTGTGATGACTTGAAGAGGTTCATAATGGATGAATTTCACAAGAGACCATACATCGGCCATCCAGGCTATCAGAAGATGGTCACGACCACCAAGAAACAATTCTATTGGCCCGGATTGAAGAAAGACATAGCTGAGTATTTAGCTAAATGTCTAGAGTGCCAACAAGTTAAATCAGAACACCGGCACCCAACAGGATTATTACAACCTCTACCAATCCCAGAATGGAAATGGGAGACCATCTCTATAGATTTCATTACTGGATTACCAACATCGACCAATCATAATGACGCCATCATGGTAGTAGTGGATAAATTGAGCAAGTCCGCTCATTTTATTCTCGTCAAATCGACTTGCAAGGCAACAAATATTGCTGATATATTTCATGAAGGAGATATTAAGACTACATGGCATGCCTAAGGAGATCGTGTCTGACAGAGACACAAAATTTACTTCAAACTTTTGGAAATCCTTGATGGTTGGCCCGGAGGCCAAATTATTGTTTAGCACAACCTATCATCCTCAAATCGATGGATAGACGAAAAGAGTGAACCAAATACTAGAATACATGCTAAGGATGCATGTAATGCATCAACCTCAAAAGTGGGAAGATTACCTGCCATTGGTGGAATTTGCCTACAACAACGGCTACCAAGAATCACTAAAGATGAGCCCTTTCAAAGCCATCTATGGTAGGCCATGCAACACTCAAGTCAATTGGAGTAATCCCGCGAAAAAAATTATGATTGGACCCGACATGTTGAAAGAAATGGAACAACAAGTGATTCAGATAAAGCAAAATTCTGAAAATCGCTCAGAATAGACAAAAAAGTTATGCCGACAGAAAGAGAACCCCTAGAGAATTCAAGATGTGAGACCACATCTATCTCAGAGTTATGCCTAGGAAGAGTTCCATGCGGATGGGAGCTTGTGCCAAGTTGTCACCTCGATATTGTGGACCTTTTGAAGTTCTAGATAGAGTTGGACATGTAGCCTATAGGCTAGCACTTTCTCCCACAATAAAAGCACATAATGTTTTCCATGTTTCATTGTTGAAGAAGTATGTACATGATTCTAATCATATAATTGAATTGTTTGTGATCCAGGTGGAACCGGAGGGAGAATTCCTGCCAGAACCTCAATGCATACTAGACAGGAAGGAAACCCCACTCAGGAACCAAACCGTTGCACAGGTCAAGGTGCAGTGGAAACACTTTGGCCCAGATGAGGCCACATGGGAAATGGAGGATGCCATGAGACATGCATACCCATTTTTGTTCACCTCTGTACATACATGACATGTTAATAGATAGAACATCGAGGATGATGTTCCTTTAAGGGAGAGGGAATTGTGCCACCCTGTTTCCCCCAGTTTGTAAATATAACTATAAATGGCCAAAAGACTATGGCAAACTTTATATGTGTGACTATTAATTCGATGGACCTTTGTTTAAAAGGTAAACGAATGTGAAACTAATTATTTAATAAGAAAATGGACAAGTGTTGCATGACTAATGGAAGGGGGGGTGTACTTAGAAAGACCACGAATGTTATATGAAGAGACGGTGAAGGGGACCAGGAATGGTTGTGTTAACCTTCACCAAACCAGTGCTTACTGGATTTAATTGCTCAGGACCAGAACTGTCCTCTGACCCAGAAATGAATTATAGTCAGACTAGTGGGTGGGAAGATATCCTCAAGAGTTAATGAGGGATGGGGTGTGTAAGCACTCATTTGTAAGGCTTCCAGACTGGATCGCTGACTGGGAATTCGGGCCACACACGACCCTGTTGAAAGAGGCGAGAAGGGAAGGTTTGGTGGGAAGAGGGAAGAACACGCTTGCGAAGAGTGCAGAGACGGGAAGTGAAACTTGAGGATTCAAGGAAGAATGGAAAAACTGAGTGTTCTGGACACAGGAAATGGCAGAGAAGGTTATGATACAAGCTGATAAACGAGGCTAGTCCTCCTTGCTTGGTATCGTATAAACCATTGCCAGGATCCTATGGACGAGGAGAGTAACCTATGTCCCTATTGTGGTTGAGCGAGAAGAAAAGGCTGTGTTGCAGAGCATTGTGGTCTACCTCGGAGGTGGCTAGTGGTAAATCCGTTTGGAGCGACTGAGGCTACGATTGGGTGGAAATGGGCACCCCTTCCAGTAGTCGCTTCACATTGTCTGATTCTGATAAGTCTTTTCTTGGCCTTAATTGTTGAGTTAGAATGATGCATGACTTCTTGTTTTTAACACACACTCACTCACACACACACACACACACACACACATATGCATGTATGAACATCTTTATATGAAATGGTTATGTTATGTGTATGCTTCCATCTCCTTGGGAACTCATTCTTCCCACTGATAAATTGTATGCCCAGCTTCACTCCGGAGGGCTTCCCGGGCATAAGTCGTAAAGTGGTCGAGATAGGAAATATCGTGTAGACCTGAAACCACCCATCTAAAGAGAATACTCTCTCCTAACCCTCGTGCCATGTGAATTTCCAGACCCAAGTCCCTAACCCGTTCGGGGTGAGAACTCAGGAAAAATAGGGATAGGAAAATACCGAAAGGGAAAGGTTTTCCTTGTCTGAGGGATGAGATCTGTCCGAAAGGAGCCAAGGGTTGTCATGGTCATTGGCTATGGGAAAGAGCGCAGGAGTTAACCCCTTCTAGCACCTCGAATGCACGAGTTCTGAGTTCGCGTATCGGGAAGGTTATGGTTTGGTGCGACCAAAACCTCCAAAACCCGAAGTTGTGAAGTAACGTGGACCGTTGATCTATGGATCTTTCGGGACCCACCTCGACCATTGTATCTGCGAGTTCAAAGTTCGCGCACAGGGATAGAACATATCCCGTTCATCAGATCTATGCGCGAACGACCATAGCCTTGAGATCTAGAGGAAAGTGCACGAGGTCTAACCCTTTGAAAGTGCACAAGAGAGTGGATTTTTGTGAAGTCCCAAAGTTCGAAGTTAATCGGAATCGTCTATCTTCAGAGGATAGGTGGCAACAGATCCGAGCGTTCGAGGATTCAAACCTCAAAAGATTTGCAAGTATCAAAGGTGAATACCCGAGGAGCTGGGAGCCGCAGCAATCCTAGCCATCCGTCGTGAAGGGACACATGGCAAGAGATCAATATTTCACTGACTTGCAACTTGGAAAGTCAGAGATAGGAATCGTGAGGACTTGCGAAGTCTGAGTTCGCGATTTGATCACAACCGTCAATCAAAGGGAGGGCGGGGACCGTTGATTTTCCAAGGAGATATCTGGATTGGGAGAACAAAGGTGAGCGGTCCTCCATCTTCGCGAAACACGAAGAGTCGATCTAAGCCGTTGGGTCGCAAGAGATTGTGGACCGTTGATCTGACATCGAGAGTTCGGATTTCAGGATTTTGAGGAAAAAAGATGGACTAACTTCCACCTTCGCGATATGTGAAGTTCCGAATCGCTTGAGGGTTGGGCCCCGAGTAATAATGAGGGGTCACATGGATGGAGGTCAAGGAACGGAGATAGCGCTGGGCTAGGATCTTAGTTCGAGAGTCGGGTGAGTCAAGGTTGGCTTGTATGTGAATACCCGGTGATAGGAGTCATGAAGTGCCTTTTAGTTACGCTTGTGGTCACGGGTAATGGTCACATGGAGGGGGGGCTTGCGCCTAGTGCTTGTTCGCGCAGGAGAACAAAAACAAAAATTTAGAGGCTTTACACTATAGAATCTCCTTTTGAAAGGTGGGTGTGTTACATATTTTTGAGCCTATTGTAGGTGACAACTTCTGATTTTCGCCCTCCTAGCAACCACAATATGTTCCCAACAAAAAATAAATCCACCCTCAACCAAGGAAAAATACTCCACATTGAATATCCGCCTCCTTAAGAAGGAAATCAATCCCCTTTCTATAGGTACCAGTCCCTTATTGAGTGGATTCGACCTCTAATAGAAGTTTGCAACCCCTGGTAGATAGTTCGAACCCTCCTTTGTAATAGAAGTTGACCCTCCCTAGCACACAATCTACCTTTTCTTTTTCGGTGTGACCCACCCAGGAAAACTCACCCTCTCACACTTGAAATTCATCCCACAATGAGAGGTGATTGTTTCCCATGAAGAAACTCAGCCCACAATAAATAACTCCGTGAACATATAGAAAATCACATACTATGAATAAACCCAACTACCTCAAACGAATAGATCAAACTCTGCTCATAATGCAAGTTTCCAAATGATGGAAAACTCAACCCAACTGAAGCACATTGAAGAAATCTGTGAGATTTCTTCTCTAAATGTGACTAACTAGGGTGGATGGTCTCACCACTGAAGTCAATCCCTGAAAATTCCTCCTAGGGTTTCCGTCCCAAGAGTTCCAAAGCCACAATGAGCCCTCTCAATGAGAAATTAGAAAAATGCCAATGCTAGAATAAAATAGGGCACCCTCTTTTCCCCCTTTTATTCATTTGTTGACTCTTTTGTAACCTTTTTACCTTTTAATCAATTTAAGTGACTTTTCACATTCCCCATAGTCACTTAGGGGCCTTTTTCCACTTTACTTAGTGTCACATTTAATTTTTAATTAATTCCCGCTCCGGTGACATAAATAATTAATCCCCTTTTTAATTCCCTAACTATGGCCCACGAGAATTACTTAGGCCATTTCGTCAATTCGTCTAGAAGACTCACTTGGAAAGGGACATTTCAATATAGCTTGCACGTGTGCACAAATGTAATTATGCGCAAATTTTAGTTATGTGCGCACACTAGCAGCAATGCAGTGGATGACATGAGGCATGCGCCAGTTTGAGTTTTGCATGCATGTTGGTCCGAGTTTTGCTATGCAAACCAGTCTGAGTTTTGTTATGCACGCTAGTCCAAGTTCTACTTTGCATGCCAGAAATCAAGAAGATACCACATGCACGTCAGAATCAAGAAAATAATCTTCGGGAAATCTTCTCGAATGATTACTTCAGGCAACATAAGAGATCATGGAACAATTAAGGGATGAGTTTCCAAGGTAGTTAAGACTGCCACAACTCCAAAGAGGCTACATGAGCTGCATGTGGGTGGCAGAAGGGTGCGGGAATGATAGTTAACAGAGTGAGTGGAGCAAAATTGAAAGTGACAGAGCACCAGAGCAGAGAAGGAAACAAAAGGGAGAAAGAATGACATAGAAGGACTTAGTCATTTGGTTGTTGTTGGGATAATTGATGTTGTGGTCGATGTCCTTGGGCTCGCTTTAAGCTCATGTTTTGTAATGTGTTTGGTTGTGAGTTTGGATTTGTAATACCTGCAGAGTCTAACAAAAAGCACATGGCGCCATGTAATGAACCATTGTGAGAATGTATAAGAGTGTAGGGCGTTGTTTCTGTTAATTGATGAGTCTCTTGGTATATGTATGTGACTAGTTGAATGAATATAATAAAAGTTGCAACGATTCATGTCCTATGACATGTTGATTATGTGTTTGATGAATGTATGTGTAGTTATTTTTTAAGCATAATTCAATGAATTGTATGAGTGTTAACCCGAATGGATTCCCTATGTAATTAACCCTTCATCACGAACACATGATCATATGGTCTTTGTGATTCTCATGGCATCTCGGGTGAGACCTTATTCAATCTTTGGCTGAGGATTGATATGCTGATGCCTTGGGGGTTTTGTTGTTCAACTCTGGATGAACCCTGGGTCATCAACCCCCAATGTTAAGAAGGACATGCGCAAGTGAGCCAACAAAAACAAAAAATAAAAAAATTTCAAAGAGGATCAGTATCCTGTTACTCCAAGGAGGGGAGAAGAATATAAGAGATTGTGACGGGACATAAACATCTACCCAAGGGTTTTAAAAATTAAAGGTTTCAAGTTTTTCTTTCTTATTTGCGTTCTAATCTATTTAGAAAATAGTTAAATCTACCCTTTAATATATCCCCATTTAGATTCTTATAAGAGATAGAGAATGGTTGATATATGTGATAATATAAATTAATATCTTTGGGATATTAGAGAATATTTTAGGCATGCCTCAATATTAAGATATGATGTCTAGAGAATAATTGACAGTTTACATCTAGAAGATATCTAGACAACCAATATTGCAAAAGGGGTAAGTAATTTTTGTTGGTTCTTCACATATTCAAAATGGTGAAATTGTCGTGCTTATACATATAGATATTTCTTACTATAAACCCACTAAAATATGTGATGGCCTTCATCTTGAATGAATGTGGAGATAGAAGAGTTCAAAGAACAACGAGGCTCTTGAAAAGAATGACACCATAAACAATGAGGCATATTATCATGCACTCATAGGAGACATGTACGTAGCAAAGATACACAGGGTCAATGAACTTGTGGTGTTTACAAACTTTGAACTAAGTTGTAAACATATATTTGGTGAATACAGAGTCTAGACCAAACATCTTATGTCATTGCATTGAGTGGCAAGGGATATCGCAACACATTTCTTTGGTTTTCATATACATCATAATGGAAAAAAAAAAGATACCATGTTGAGGCAAAACAAATGTGTTTTTTTCTAGGGTTTAATTATGCCAATGTAAATGTTGATTAGTGAATCGTGTCATTGAATTTAGTGCCAATTGCCTCCTAGTCTCATTGCTCGCTCTTTCCAATTCACATATTTTATTTGTGTTTATTTCTATATGTCTCGGGCACTTTGCTTCTTTATGACTATACTGTGGGATGTCTTCTAGGGATTTTTTTAATAGAATGGGTATTTTTTCCTTCCATCCTCAGCTCACGGTGGTTGTCTTCCTAAACTTTTTTTTTATAAAATTCACGTACTCTCAAATCTATATTTTAATAGAATTATGAAGTATTTCACCAAAAATTAAAAAAAATTATATATTTCTTATATATTCAATGAATAAATTTGCATTCATGTACAATAACTAATTACACCTTGGAAAAACAAACACGTTGTTTATATAAGTCACAAATATTAGCTCAAATGCAAATCCAAAAGTTACATCCTTGAATCAAATCATTATTCACACTCTTTGTCATTTGTGTATGAAGTTGTGGGAATATCAATGTTTGTGAACATTCATTTACCTTCAGGTATGTATAAAATAAAAACCCATGTTTTCCCTACAAATACATCTAGGTGAAATAACACTTGACTAGAGTTACTTTGTTAATATATATGATAGTTTTAACTAATCTCTTTCCGATATTAAAGGGTATCTTAGGCATGTCTCAAGTTTAGGATGATGTGTGAAAAATAGTTGATGGTTTACATCAAAGAAATACCTAGACGATTAATATTGCATAAGAGGTAACTAATTTTTGTTAGTTCTTCACAAATTAAAAATGGTGAAATTGTGATATTTGTACATAGAAATAACTCTTGTTAGAAACCCCATAAAAGTTGTTATTACCTTTATCTTGTATCACTATGGTGATAGAGGGGCTCAAATAACAATGAGACTGTTGAAAAAGAATGACACCACAAACAACAAGGCATATTATCTTGCACTCATAAAAGATCCATACACAACAAAGATGCACGGGGTTAATGAAATTGCAATGTACAAACTCTAAACTAATTCGTAAACAAAGGTTTAATGAATATAAAGTCTAGGCCAAACATATTATACTATTGTATTAATTGGCAAGAGATATTGCAAAGCATTTCTTTGTTTTCTATACACATCATAATGGTAGAGAAGGATATGATGTTGAAGCCAAACAAATGTGCTATTTTCTAGGATTTAATTTTGTTAATGCAAACATTAGTTATTGAATCTTATCACTAATTTTAGTTCTAGCTGCCTTCTAATCTCACAACTCACTCTTTCTAGTTGGCCCATTTTATTTGTGTTTATTTCAATCTGGTTAGGTCACTTTACTTCTTTATGGCTTGATTTTTGGATGCCTTTTAGAGCAAATTTTCATAAGTTAAGTGTTTTTTTCTTATAACCTATGTCTTCTTAACTTTTTTTTTTTTTTATTTTTTATTTTTTTTTTATTATATAAAGTTAAGTACTCTTATAACAATATTTTAATAAAATTATGAAGTATTTCATAAAAATAAAAATTTATGTACTTATTATATTATATATTCGACGAATAAATTTACTTTCACGTACAATAACTCACTACACCATGGAAAAGCAAACACAAGGTTTATATAAATCATAAATATGAGCTAAAATGCAAATCCAAATATTACATCCTCAAATTTGATTTAGACATTTGTGTCATTGGTTCATGAAATTAGGAGAATATCAATGTTTATGAACTTTCATTTAAATATATATGGAATTAAAAACTATCTCCCCCAAAACATCTCAGTGAAGTAACACTTGACTATAGCCACATATGTGGTTCGTTTTTACTTGATAAAAAAAATTAATCGAGTAAATTGGAAAAATATGTGTATTTTCATCTATCCATGAATCAAATCTATTAAAAGACAAACCACTTGTGCAACATTATATGTACATTATTTTTATTTTTATGTGCAAAAATAAATTGGAAAAATTTATATGTGCAAAAATAAATTGGAAAAATAAATTTATATTTTTATGCGCAAAAATAAATTGGAAAAATTTATTTTTATGTATATACATTATATGTTCGTGAATTATAAAAAGAACGTGTAGGAGTATATGTTGCACTATGTTTGATAAGTAGTGCAAGTACGAGAATTACCCATCATGGCCACACGAGTAACCCCATATCTGCACAATATTACTAGGCTATTACTAGGTATATTATGTATTATGTTTATACATACTTAGTATTAGAATGGCTTGCATGGAGAACAAAAGTGAATAAGTTGTTCAAAAAACAATAAAAAGGTGCACTGCTATTTAAATTTAATTAAATTAAGCAAAGGGGATTGGTGCATGGAATATTTGCATGGATGACAAGTGGACATAACAATATGACATAACAATATTTTAGTTAGGGAAAAAATGATTCTTAAGGGCATGGAGGGAGTTGTTGTATGGGGTTGTTGGTTTTTTAAGCTATGGAGGTGATGATAGAAAATTTATGTTGATAAGGGAATGTGGTGAGGATATTTCAACTACATTTCGAGGAAATGTTGAGGTGGTTTGAAGATATTGAGAGGGAAGTAGTAGTTTTTAGTTCACATAGATTTATTAGTTGAGGGTTTAGGGACTCTGAATTACATATTAAGAGGTAGGTTAGGAGGAGAGTTGTCTTCCAAATCTTTATTGTCATATTTTTTGGAGTTGTTGTTAGTCTCAATGTTGTTGGAGCTGTTGTCGATTGTTGGTATCTAGGTTCGATTTGGGAAGATTATTGCAAGTTTATCACCAATTCTATACAATTTTTCAAGCATACCTCATCCTTATCTAGTATGTTAGATAATTTGACAAGGAATAAAAGAATGAAGCTGATTATTTGAATTACTAGTTGTATGACTAATCCCTAAATTGAATAAGTTGTTGATTTCATGGTAAATTATGTTCACATAAGATTAATGTGGAATTTGGGTGCATAACTTATATTTTTTAATTGTCAATTGGATGTAGCTTGAGTGGTTGGGAGAAAAATTTGTTAAGCTTCCCACCCGGGTTCAAATCTCACTTTGTGACATGTTTTCTCTTAGTGAGCCAATTGTCGATGAGCTATATATGATCTATTCATGAGTTGTGGACCTAGCCTTATGTCTTGCCCTGAGGAATCTAGGGTTTACCCTATGCACCATCCTAGAAATGAAGGGAAGTGCCTCGATAGTTTCCCCCGGGATATGTTACCTAGAAAAACAACAACAACAACAATAACTTCTATTCCTTACATATTAAGCTAGAAACCTTGCTAACATTTTGAAATGTTTTTTAATGGTTAGTTGGTTTTACATTTAAGTTGTTGCAGTGTAAGTTTTTTGGTGAAACAATACATGTTAACCCACCTCTAGGATGAAATTTGTTAAATTAAATTCCTTTTTAGGTAAATTTTAATTTCTTAGTAGGAATTAACATTGGTTGGTTAATTAAAACCCTTAGATAATTATTAAGATTTAAAAATGAACTTTGAATTAATTAATTCGTAAGAAAAAATGTATTAAACATAACTAGGGTACCTTGCATTTGGTGTCAGAGCCATGTTGAAATACAAACAACTTTTGGGGTTAATAAAAATGGACATACTTAAATATGGAGCCTTTAGATTTCCGAACCTGAAGGATGAAACTAATAGATGTGTTGATAATGAATACTTGAAAATTCTTGTGTGTTGATAATGAATACTTGAAATTTATGTAGTTCACCAACATCAACAAAAATTACATAACCAAAATATTCATTAAAAAGTTATAGATATACCATTTGTAAAAATACTTGGGTGTAAATGCTACAAAATATTACAAAGAAATATGTTGACCAGATTTCCCGTAGCTTTAAATAAATTATATAAAATCCTAACTAGGTTGGTTGGTGGTAAAAAACATAAAATTTGTATGAAACATTCTAAAGCGAGCCTAACCAAAATATTACATAACCAAAAATTATTCAACAAAAATTACATAACCAAAATATTCATTAAAAAGTTATAGATATACCCTTTGTAAAAATACTTGGGTGTAAATGCTACAAAATATTACAAAGAAATATGTTGATCAGATTTTCCGTAGCTTTAAATAAATTATATAAAATCCTAACTAGGCTTGTTGGTGGTAAAAAACATAAAATTTGTATGAAGCATCCCAGATCGGGCCTTCACTCCAGCAAAGAGGGACTTCACTCTAGAAAAAGGCCTACGAGGGACACAAGTAGACCATAAAAACACGAAACTACACAAACATGTACTAGAAGTAATTGATTTCACAAATCAACAAACAAAGAGTGGAAAAAAACTCTTGGCCCCTATGAAATATACGCATAACAAAAAGTACCAAAAATGATGGTCTTCAAACCTACTATATTAGTTTTTATATTTGTTGAGATAATTAAAAAATAAAATTAGTAAAAAGGCTCAAATCCAAAAATAAACCAACTAAAATTAGAATTAAAAACATAAATAAAATAACATTGATGGTAAAAATGGGTGTTGGAGTTTGAATCCATATATGCTTGCAAGTCTACAAGAATATTTCTTAGGCTACACCCATGGATTAGATCCTCAAGACATTTAATTACCAAGACTAAATGTGAACTTTAAGGAAAATAAATGTCTGAAATTTCCTCTACATGCTTCATTTTTTTAAAAAGAAAGAAGAAATATGTCATAACTCTTTTATTTATTTATTTTTAATTTCAAACTCGTTATTAAAATAAATATAATTAAAAAGTTAATTTTGTTGTGTTGTTGATGAGCAGCCTAAGATAGCCCCTTTGGTTCATGATGGTCGACCCTTGAGCGAGCATCAAATCCCCCTCAAGAAATTGCCAACTTTTATAAAAAAAAATTACCATTAAACTCTATTGAATACCAAAGAAAAAAAAAATAATTGCAAAGTTGAATACAAAGGGACAGAGCCCAAAGTAAATTTTAAAATATCAAAACCAACAATAAATCTTAATGACCCGTGCAATAAAAATGGATGAAGTGGTGTTCTTTCTCCTCCTTACCTACAAGACAATGAAACAAGGAATCATAAAAGGCATGAGAAAACTAAACCTAGAACCAAAGGAGGAAGGAGAGCTTACCATTATCTCTTCCTTTAATCTTTCAAAAATCTTAAAGTGAAACCCTAAGATGATGGGAATGAGAGCGGGAGAGGAGAAAATGAGACTTTTTATTCTCTAGATTACTATGAAATCAGAGGAAAAGGACAAGTGATCCAATTTCACCCCTTGATTCCTTCATTTCCTTTCTTGTTTATTTTTATTCAATTTAATTTAATTTTTCTCTCTTAAAATTAGTTTTTTTTTAATAAATTTAAAGTTACTACGTTTTCAGTGATAAATGTAAATTAGTATGTTTTTATTAAGTTGATGAATTTAAAGATAGTAATAATAATAATAATCATCTATTTTTAAGGTCATGGTCAAACCACACCAAATTAGTGTATGAAACCCCCTTGTTTATAGGACTTAAATTTAAGATAATACATTTTCAAACTTAAATTTTTGTTGGTATTTTTTATTATTTAATTAATAAATTTAATAGTGGACAAGTGATAGTTACAGTTACATTAAGTTGGGAAATTTAAAGCATGCGTTAGTGAGCGAATGTTAAGATTTCACTTAAGCCACCAATTTAAAAGTTGGTAAAAATTAATCCAACTTTAAAATTTAAGGTTATATTTCAACTTTAATAATTAGATTTGGGTTAGTGAAATTTTTAATTAATTATTATTAATTTTTTTTAATATTTCAAATAAATTTATTCTAAAGAGGAAAAAGATCATTTGTAAAACTAAATTCAATTCAAAGGTGCTGAGACCCTTTGAGGGATAATTTATTTTATAAGTGGGTAAATTTTATCTACAAACTATGGGGTTTGAAATTATTACTAACAAATTGTGGTCCTTTTCTTGATTATTAATGCTAACCAATCCTTGTTTTCCTAATGGAAATTAATTAATGGTTATTTTCATGTTCCTTAATTAATTAATTAAAGGTTAAGGAATGTGAGCAGGTTGCATTTTTCTAAAAATATTTAATAACATAAATGCATAAAAAGAATGGTATTATGTGGGTATCACATTTATGCATTTGCATAACATTGCATAACATACATGTGGTACCAGTGACAAGGAATATAACATTTATGAGAATATCCTTTTGTATCATTTTGAGTGCAAGGCTCATGCATCTCTGGTGGCATCTCAAATAATCAATATATAAAGGATTTGGTAGTGCTTGAGTGATAAGGAGATCAAAGTCCTTTTAGAATTATAAGATGCTTCTGATAGTCCATAATATGTCATTTGGTCGTTAGTGAGTTGTCAGAGGTTCTCCTTGCATTCTTCTCCATGTGCAATACACACATCCACTAGACAAAGTAGGCTCAATATGTTGGAGGCTATGAAAACCTCTAGGTGAAGTGCATTCAAATTAGTTATGCACAAGGAACAAAGATCTAATACTTATTTCCCTATACCTCTATAGGTTGTGCCTTCTTCTTCTTCTTCTTCATGTAAGTGGTAGGAAGTGTAGTAGATTATGCATACACACATGTATGATTGGTTATTAAAATGAACTCTAAAACATATACAATGACACTTAATATCATCTCAATGAATTCTACAATACCTACTTTGTGTTTAATAATTTTGAAAACATACACAATAATTAAGTATATGTTGTAAAAAAACCTTGTAACACACATAATGCATATGCACATGGAATAAATCTCTCTCTCTCTCTCTCTCTCTCTCTCTCTCTCTCTCTCTCTCTCTCTCTCTATATA
>JASDQU010508434.1:30852-44453 GCA_032191745.1 Picea mariana | reverse complement strand
AGCTTGCTTATATAGGTTAAGAGGAGCTTAACCTCTTGAGTTATCTTTAGAACAAGTTAGGAACTTCCTCCTTAGATCAGGGATCTCCTGATGGAACCAAGAATTCGAATGCAACTGCCTTCTAAACTTGAAAGATCCTCCCCTTATTCTCCTCAACGGGCCAACTACTGCCTCATATTAGACAGCGCTCCCTCAAAATGGGCATCAGAGCGCTGTAGCGCTCCCTAGGAAGCTTGAGGGAAGCGCCAGCGCTCCAAAAGTGGATAGCACTCCTTCAGAGGGGCAAACAAGCGTTATAACGCTCCTTGAGGCCTTATAGGGGAGCGCCAGCGCTCCTACAGCTAATGTAGGGGAGCGCTCACCCTCAGAACCTTTGTTTAAGAGCTCTTCTCAAGTGTTAAGAGTTCCTTGACTTCAGTTAACCAGTTCCCCTTCTCCAAATCAAGTGTATGAGATGTCTTAAGTGCCTCCTTAGTGTCGTCGTTATGGCAATATGTTTGAACAACGTTTGCGACACTTGTAAACAACTTGCGACACTTGCGAAAGTTGTAAGGGAGATGCGAAACTTACAACAATTGAGAGGAACATGCGACACTTATCCAGTTGAGTAATTTTGACGTGTAACAGACCTCAAGGATGGTTTATGTCCTATCTTCAATTTCCAATGCCTCTAACTCTTCTTTGGTCTTGGAGTTTAAGAAACTGATGATTTTAGTGGCCTATGTGGGACTTTCTCCCAATTCTTCCCTTATCTTGTCAATTGCTTGTCTGGCTCTCTGTACTAATTCATGTTGTTCAAACACAATTTTTATAAGGGGCCATATCTCTGTCATTGACTTGTTGATGTCCATCCATATATTTTCCTTGGCTTCTGACAGTGTCTTGGTCGTGGTTGTCTCCTTCTGCAACTTCTGTATTTCTTGAGTGAGTCTCTGTGATTTGTGCATTTCTGTGTTGTAGCTGGACTAGAACATGGATTTCAGTTTCTGGAGGTTATTAATCTCTTCTTGCAATCTTATGATTTCTTCTACTTTTAGGGTCATGTCCTCCATGGACTTCACCAATTTCTCGGATGCATATGGAATTGTCATCGGAATGGTTGATGGAATTTTTGTTGTTGTACTGACTCATGTGATAGGAACTGCTTCCAGTGGGATGACAGTCATTGGAACACTCTATTCTTTCTCTTTAACTAACTTATCCATCTTGGCCTCCATCTCCTTAATCTGTGCATTCTTCTCCATTATCATTTTTAGCATCTCCTCCTTGTGGCCTTCACTCTTGGCCATTTCCTTTGCTTGTGAATCTTCAGTGGCTAGGAGTTTCAGTAGTTTCCTCAGAGATGATATGTCATCATTTTTCTTCTTCAGTAGTTCCTCAGATGCTTTAACATTGGATGGATCATATCCAATTTTCAGTACTATCTCCTCTAGAGATCTGATCTTATTATCCTTGGCTAGAGAAGATATATTTTCCATCTTCAACTGAGACTGGACAATGTTCAAAGATACCTACAATTTTGCAGCAGTTAAGGATGTATTTTCCAAGGTGGAGAAAATCATCTCCCCTGCTTGCCTATGCATGTCCATTTGATCAGCTGGATGCACCTCTTTTACATGAAATTCAAATGTTTCCCTCTTGTAATCAGAAATTGTCTTGGGATGAGGAACATGTGCCTGCAAGAACGCCATGTGCATCCTTCCTTTCTCTGTGTCGAAAGAAGATGGTAACATGTGTTGTGTTGTAGATGTCTTCTTCCAAAACTGTGCATAGGTGATGTTAGTCAGTATCTCATTCTTCTATATGATTAAGTTGTACTTCTCAAAGATATTAAGTCCAGTAGGCTCCTATGAGGATTTAGCTCATAGTGTGATATATGTTTTCCTTTTGGATGAGGAAGTGGATATTATGTGTTGGTTGCCTAAGAAGACTGATGAATGTGGTCCCTCCGTAACTATGGTGGAGTGGGTTTCTTCTTCTCTAGACTTGTTAGGTGTATGGCTAGTCTTGGTCCTCTTCCTATAGACTTGGAAGTCTGCTGCTGACACTTCTGTGACTGAAGGAGAGATATGTTTTCTTGATCTCTTCTCTGCTTGTCCCTGTGGAGTGATGGTATGTGAAATGTTGGCAGGTGAAGGTTGTTGCTCTGTATCTAGCAAAGTATTTTCCTGCCACTCTGTTTGATTCATGAATCCTTCAATTTCAGGCTTTGGCACATGAGCATAAGGAGAGATCGTGTTTTTAAGCCTGGTTTCTGCTATAATTCCATAGAGGTCATAATGCCATGGGAAGCTTAGACTGAAATTCATTTCCTTTAAAAGACTATTGGCTTCTTCCTCTGCAGCTCTACTATTGCAAATGAAAGAACCTATCTAGCCTTTGATCATGAGTTGTTGCTTCTTCTTGAATGCCACAAAGTGGATGTCATCAGAGTTGATCATATGTCTGATGTATTCCAAGGAAAATATTCTTACAGGTAGGTACTTAGGTAGCTTGCAAAGAGGTAAATCACACCCATAGACCCTGATTTCTGTATGGTTTTGGTAAAGATACCAATCCCCTGTTTTTGCTAAGTCTGACAGGTGTAGAATTCTTTGGACTTCCTCATTTATTCTTGGTTATGTTCTGTTGTTGAGCATGCATAACAATGGACGGTAAAATTGGTCAATGAATTGTTTGAAGCTGAACTCTAATGAGTTCTTCCTCACTATTGATGTCTAGGAGGTCACTAGTTGATAATTTCCGTCTTGATCCAACTTCTGGAGGGCGAAGGTGAATTTGTCTGCCTGGAAGAAGAGGAACAGGTACACCAGCACTAAGGAGTACATGAACATTCCTTCTGTGGAGAATTTGAATAGTTGTTCATGTATATTGTCGACTAGGAACTAACTGTAATCAAATTGTGTAGTAGCCTTTTCTTCAGTGGAGAAAATGGACAGGAAACCCAGAATGGGTTCATCTACCCACTCATCGGAATAGTATCCTAGCAAGAAACATAGGGATGAAATTATCAGGTTTCCTTTGATTGAGAAGATTGAAGAATTATAAGGGGGGTTATTTTTAGGCAACTGTGAGTCTTCAGGTAGGAAGAGTTCAAAGATTTGAGCTCTCTGCGGGAAAGACAGTTTCTAGTAGATCTCAATCAGAATTTCAATGGAGAAGGGGGAGGAAGAATCAGTTATGGGTATCTACAGCATTTGGTTTATTGTTTCAGGGGTGATGGTGAACAGAGTTTCACCAGACAAAGACACAATGGCCTTTTGGCTGAGAAGGTAGTGATATTGGAACTTTAGGGCCAACTCGGGGAAATGGTAGGTCTGGGGAAACATGTACAGTGGAAGATTGGACTCCCAGAGTCCGATCTCATCACTCCGGTCCAGGAATATATCTTTGAGCCAGAAGTGTAATTGGAAGAAATCGAATTCACACTTCGGCTCCGCAATTCGATAATCTTTATTGGCTAAGGGGATGCAATCCAGGTCGATGGAAGGAGGGAGGAAAGCATTTTCTTCTGTTTCGGTGGATTTAGACTTGGGCACCATATTTAAAAAGATATTTGCAAACAGAAAAGGATGTTGTATGTGATTACCTGGTTTTTAATGGCGCTTGTCGACTGTGAGTTTAGTGGCGGTTATATTGAAAATGGGAAACGGTGGTGTCGACAATGTCTGGATCGGTGAATAGTGCAGGAATGGCGAAAGAACGGATTTAAATGGTGGAAGAAGGTGTTGGTTATGGAGCGGGCGGTGATTTGGATGAGTAACGGACACGGGGGAAGGCATTGATTGGCCAACGAATGGATGAAGGTGACGTGGAGGATATTGAATGGCCAATGGGTGGATAGGATGTGACGTGCGACAAGTGAGTGTAGTGTGGCGTGTAGGCAGGGTAGTCGAGTGTGGTGATGGTATTGATGAGTGGTTTAGCGGTATATCGGAGGGGGGGTAGGCGGTAAGAGGTAATGAGTGAGGGGGGTCCGAGTAAAAATGGATTTGACATGTTATGAGGGGGCCATGCCAGTAAAACCACCAACACAAACCCCCCCCCGCCACCATTAAAGGCAAAAAGGTCAGGGGGGTCTGAAATTGACTGTTAACCATAGATATGAGCACGCTTGGATTGGCTGCTGAGATTAGTGTGCCTTTTAGCCATAACGCGCCAAAATTGTCAAATCCCAATAGACTTAGGATAAAAATATATTGTGGGTCTTCGACAGCTACCCTTTCTTTATTTTGTCACCAAGGTGTCAAAAACACATCAAATTAACTCAAATCAAAGGCATTTAATCAACCTTTTACACACTTTTATTGAAACAAAACATGCTAACCTATCTCCTAATATAATTACCTATCCCATTAACCTAGATTAAACTGTTGGGTCAATAATTACTCTAAACTAAGATATTTGGCCAAGATTAGGTTGTTTGGCCAAACTTATTCACTATCCTATCTAATTTGGCTAAGATTAGACTATTTAGCCAAATTTATTCACTATCTTATCTTCATAAATTTAAATGGCTCGGTCATGGTTAGACAATATGAATCAAACCAAATTATTCCATGGGGTTTTATCTTTTTTCTCTTTTTCTATTTTCATACCCTCTTTTGATTTTTTATATTTTATATTTTTCTTTCTTTTCTTTTCTCTTTTTCTTTTTTCTTTTCTTTTCTTTTGTAAATCATTTGCAGAATGAAATATTATTTACAATACAATGCAACTAGAAGAAGAGATTAGAATCACCAGGTGATCCTATGAAACATAGGGTTATAACAGTGGCTCCACTTGGGGATGGTACTCTCCTTGTGAGGTGCCAAGAACCAGCTACTTGATGCCTTGAAACTTCTTCTCCAGTGATTTTTCTGCAACTTGATTAGCTTTATTATGATTGCGAATCTCGTGGTCTAGATAAGTGGCTTAGGGCCTTCTCTTTGAGTTTCAACCATCTTATACAAATCACCTCACACATGACATAAAAGTAAAAGTGGTTTGTACAATGAGATGAGTGACTAAGATCTTCATTCTGGTGGAACATAAAGTTTAGGCATCATGCCATTGATGGGTCCTCCTGGAATATCTATTCCATCCATGTCCTTGAGTAAGAATGCATTGTTTCCTCTATATGCCTGGATTATGAAAGGACCTTTCCACAAATTGTCGAACTTCCCATTCTTTCCCTTGTCCTCATTTCTTGAATCCCATTTCAGTACCATATCACCCAATTTGAAATCATCCTCCTTGGTTCTTCGGTCATGAACTTTCTTGATGCTCTCTTAGATTACCTGAGTCTGGTTATACACTTCCTCTGTGGACTATTGGAGTTGGATCATCTGATTGATCCTCCTTTGGATGTCATTAGGCTCTACCTGTACTTCTTGTAACATCTTCATAACAGGAACACCCAAATAGGTGGGGAAAACAACATCAGTTCCATATACCAACTAATATGGGGACATACCAATTGATCTTTTTGTTGTCAACATGTCATCCCAAAGTGCATGAACCAACTTGTTGTGCCAAGATTTCTTATTTTCCTGCAACATCTTCTTGATGATATTTACTAAACTTTTATTAGAGGACTCTACCAATCCATTACCCTGAGGGTAATAGGTTGTAGAGTTCCCTAAAGTGATATGATACTTACAGCAAAATTATATCATCTTTTTTATCTGAAAGTTGTTGCATTATCAATGATAATCTTCCTGGGGCATCGAAAACGAGAGAGAATGTTATTTTCCAAGAATTTTATAATCACAGCATCTGTAGCTTTCCTGGAGGGTACAGCTTCAATCCACTTTGTGAAGTAGTTTGTAGCTATGAGGATCCACTTATGCTGGCGTGATGAGGGTGGGTGAATCTCGCCAATAAAGTCCAAACCCCATTGCTGGAATGGAGCTTCAACCAAAATAGGTTTCAAAGGTAAAGGAAAAAGTTTCCTTTTGCCTTCAAAGACCTGGCACTTGTGACAGGAGGTTACCTTTTTATGGACATCTACAAACAATGTGGGCCAGTAAAAACCAGCTCTAAGGATCTTGTTAGCAGTAGCCTTCCAATTTAAATGCCCGCCACAATATCCTTCATGGAACTCCCGCAATGCTTTGTTAGCTTCATCTTTCAATAAACAGTTAAGTAAAATGCCTCCAGCATCTTTCTAGAAAAGATTTCCATTCAGAATGCAATATGAACTGTTGGATCACTTTATGTCAAAAACATATAGTGACCGTCAGATTTCCTAACTACAAATGCATACTAAAGAAACATACTAAGAAACACACTTTTACCTAACGACACATTAGACGAAGTAGATATTAACTAACTCTTAAGTGTCTAAATATCCTAACAACCCCTAACTTAATGACCTAGCAAATACCTCTTACGTTAGGATTTGTCCCATGTACAAAGGCTAAGGTTGTCCTTCCATGGTAAAACTTAGGCAAAACTTAAAAATGAATCTAATGTTATGATGTTGCTAGAAGAGATCACTATGTGTGCAACACCTAATGACTTGTAAGGAGGTTAAACTCACCATTATGAGTCGATGCCATGTATTGGGAACTATGTACATGTATCTAAGGTGGCATCTATGCCTTGGGATCCACGTATCATGCTTCGGTATTTGTGTACTTGCTCAAAGATCTGTGACACTACATTGGGATCCTGATGTCTATTTACATTAGGATCCATGACATTTTTTTGGGATCTGTGACACCACATTGGGATATGTGTCACTGCATTGGGATCTATGACAGTGCATTGTACGATGATAGGGACTCCACATCATCATCTTGTGCCACCTAGACCATTCCCTCACACATGTGGATTATTCCAATCTACTGTGCTTTGTTGACCACAAGTGTGAGTTTGTTGGGGTCAATCAAGAGGTTGTTAAACAATTGGACCATTTGATATAGGTTGTTACAGGTGGTTATGAGTTAGTTGAAGAGGTTATGAGTTGATTTGACCATTTATCTCTTGGAGCACCTTGTTTCCTAAGCCACTTGCTATCATTTATGGAAGCACCTCAATCTTTGTGCCACACATGCCAACCATCTTGGTATTTCTCTTGGAGTGCACTTGATATTCCATGCTTCTTAGGATTTTGTTGGGGTTTTATTCCACTTGTTGTGAGGGAACATAAGTTTGTTATCCTTCTATGACTACACGAGTGGATAATTAACTCGTATGGATGAGAGCACACTTATTTATGGAGGTTTTGTAGATGGTTTTGAGAGTGCCTTTTGTTTTAGCTCATATTTTTTTTTGCAAACTATATTGACACATGGTATTGTACTAGCACATAGTTTTCTATCCATGGTTTCTATGAGGTGAATTATCTATATAAGGAGGGATCCTCTCTCATTTGTATTTGTTAGAAATCAATTGCAAGAACTTGCATTCCTAACTTCTTGTGTGAGATTTGTCTATTTATTGAGAATATTTTCTAGAGATATTATAGAGGATAGTTAATATTGCAGGTTTTCTAAGAGGAAATGAGCTACTACAACATCAATCAAGGAAAATAGGAGTACAGGTTGTCACTTCTTTTTTTCCTTTTGAATTTTCTAGGCTTAGACTTATTGTATGAGGGATAAACATCTTAGGTTTTTATTATCTTAGACTTGGATTAATTTTCATATTGTGGTACTTACGCTAAATTCTCTTAGGATTAGCCTCCCTTAGATTCTTGTAATACTTAGATTCTTGTAATAGTTCAAGTATCCAAGCTTGAAGCTCATTAAGCAATCCTTTGAAGTTGCTTGTGACTTCAAACACAAAGGTACAAGAACAATACTCAATATTAGATCAAATGTCCCACAAAGCCCAAGTGGTGTAGGCACTAGTCTTCCGTGCATTTTTAACCACATCAATAATATTTTTCCTTTTTTATTTTTTGTTACATGCAATCTAGGATTTGTAGGTTTGTATTTTTAGATCTAGGTTACACTTTCCAAGTTTATTGAGCTAACATTTTCTATATCTAGCTGTCAACTTGGGATTATTTATGTAGGTTGTCCTCTCAAATTTGCTCTAACTCAAGTCAATTTGTTTTTTTTTGTTAGATCTAAGTATTTAATTCAAATCTTTGCATAGATCTAGCATTCATACTCTTAAACAAAACGATATCCTAATAACTTAAAAGACCTAAGGGTTTCATGCTTGAAAGATGTTTCGATTTAGGATATTTGGTAAATCAATAGATCAAAAGGTTTATCGTCATTCTAATGGATCTAATGAACTAAATTGAATATCTACATAACCAAGAGAGTTTCATACTTGATACTGCTGAAATTGTTGGTTTGTGGAGCTGATTTAGAAATCTCATTGGAACACTTTAGCTTCCAATCAATTTAATGGTTAGATATCATACATTTTTGATGGATTAAACATGTTTTGGATAGCTAATAAGTTTCATTGATAAAACTCTGATTTAAATTGTTTAAGTCTCCATTTGAGGGTTTGATCATTAAAATTGGCACATTTCCTTCAAGTTGTTTTTGCATATTTTTTATATACACAACCAAGGGTATAAAATCAATGCACTAAACATTGGAACAATTTACCTCAACCTAGCATAAATTTCATCTCAAGCTGTGTGCGTTGAGAGTTCTGTGGTATCTAACAGTGGGTTAATTTTAGGCATAATTTTCTTATGACTGTTATCTACTGGTTTTAAGGACATAACAGCGAGCGATAACTCTGGAATTTTTTCATGCTTTAAACATATTTCATGGTGATCTTAAYTCTGGTAAATTTCTGTCAAAACTAATCCTTATGGACAGAGTTTAATCTTGTTATGAATGTTGGTTTAAAGTACTCCATGTGTTACGTAATGACTTGGTAAATGTTATTGCAAACACTTAATTACTTTCCAGATCTGGTGCAATGTTTAACATCTGTTGATTATGGTTCTGAATGTGGTCGCATGGATGACTTTCCCTCATCCTTTGCATCTGCTACAGTGATAACAGAATTCAATCCTTAATGGTTTGCATGTGTTTTTGGAAAACTAAATTGTGGGTATAAATGAATAAGTCTATTAGCACTAAACCCAGCACATCATCATTTCGTAATAATAGTGTCTCTCATGATTCATAATTGAAATCAACATTAGGACATATATCTTTGATCATTTTACTTGTGAACTTTGTGCTAGAAAGTAATAATTGAAACATTTCACTTGGTTGATATTGATGGTATAATTGAATCTGCCTAGCACTTTGGCATTCTAATGCTTTCTATTCTTCTAGCACAATTTCTAAGTAATTTCCCAGCACTTTCCTCTCATACCTAACTATGGATAACATGTTTGAGGACATCATTGCGATATTGATTAGAACTGGTTTCATTAAGGCATTCTCGGCATTTCAAAAACTTTTATGTGGTTTGGTTAAATCAATTAATTCATTGGGGCACTTATTTTAATCAATTTGAATACTTAAACAGCTCTCTCATACACAAGGAAAATTGGTTGTTTCACAAGATTTCATAAGTCAAATTCAAGCTTACAAGAACACTTGCACATCTATAACGATATAGCTTGTTTGACTTTTAGGGATTCCCCTTAGACTGGGTTATTTGAGTTATTGTGTAACTAATGTCTCTTATCTATCGTGGAGTTGTGCTCCACGCTCACATTGGTTTGCATGGTGTGTACTTTTGGTTTCTTATGATATATTAAGTATTTGGTTCATAACATTTGATATCAGAGCTTAGGATCCTAGGATTTTGAATCAAAGAATGAAGATGAAGATATTACCACAAAAATTGAAGAGGATACTATGAAAGAACTTGAAAAAGAAATTTGCAAGAAGGTTGAGGAATCCCTAAATACCGATGAGGTAAAATTAGAAATGTAATCTCGAATTGAAGGAGGACGTAAGAATTTGATATATGGGATCACATTGCAGCTTTGAAAAGGAGAAAAAATACAAGATTCAAGGTCACCAGAAGATACTTGAAGAAGTTAAACTCCATCTAGATGATGTATATGCTAAATCTAATGCTATTATCTCCAAGGATAGAGTAATCAAAGACCAAGCAAAGAGGATAGAGGATTTTGTTGTCTTTGAAAAAAAGACATATGAAATGGATGTGCAAAGTGAAGGAAAACCATCAAATATGAAACCATATTGACACCCTCATTACTAAGAAATATTTCAAGGAAGGTAGGAAGATCAATATCAACATTATCAAGGAAGAAGATGAAATATTCATCATTATTCATAGAACAAGGCATCACAAAACCACTATTCAACAAGCTATTATCATATACCAACAATTACTACAAATTGGAGAAGTTACAAAAACATATATGGAATCAAATGACAAGAAATTATGCAACAACCAGCCATCAAGGATTAAGACCAAAAAGAATTGATTTTGGATGGATGGATCATCATCAATGGAAAGAAGAAAGCAGGAACATAAGAAAATCATATTGCTTGATTTCATCACATGTAAATCCTTTAACTACAAAGATTTGAGGATAAAGCTTTCTGAAGGAGAGTACTTTGATATGACCACAAGGGGGGGCATATATGGGGTTAAATGTACATGTAATGTGTAAATGTATATGTAATATGGTCGGCCTAATAATAAAGGGGCCACTTGTGCAATGTGTGAATACGCATATATAGAGATCATGTAGTGATTATTGGGGACATGTGATTTGGATGTATGAATATATTGGGGTATTTGGAGGAGGCTCTCCTATTCTTTAAGGAGTTATTATGTAACCCATCTCTCTTATCTATCTTGAAGTTGTTCTCAACACTTACATTGTTGTACATGGCGTGCACTTCTGGTTTCTTATGATATCTTAAGTATTTGGTTCATAACATAGGATTTTCGTAGTCTGAAAAGTGGGGCACCCCCCATTTGGACAACTTGTCTATTAATACATTTGTTGCAGCGCATCTTCCAACACCTAATTGACCCTTTTTGTAAGTCCATCTATGTGCAAATGGTATGTTGCACTTAAATTAAGGTGAGTGCCCATGGACTGACACACACACTGTCAAAATTTGGAATAAAACTTTGCATCATTGTCAAATGCATTCCTCTTCGACACTCCATAAAGTCAAACATCTCCTTCACAAATATTTTTACAATGTATGACACTTTATGAGTAGTTTGTACCAGTATAAAATGTGCAGCCTTGACGAGTACATCCACAACTATCATGACGAAATCATTCCTCTTGATTGTCTTAGGCAAAGTAATAAATCCAAAGAAATTTCTTTCCACTTCCATTCTGAAATGGGAAATGGCTGCAATAACCGTCTACCCCTAAACATGAGAAATCCTTCTTCTAAAATCTAGAAATCTTTGTACTTTCTTTGCACGTCATTTTCAGTGTTTTGGACATCTCTCATTACCTCGAGTATTCATCTTGTGCAAGCTCTCTAAGTATCTATTGCTTCAAGCCATCTCCACCTCCCACACAAACTCATGGCATCAATAGGCAATTTGTTTCTCCAATATAGAGCATATGTATATAGAAAGATAGTTCTTTAATATTTATAAAATGAAATAATGGAAATGTTTACTAGTACTTCAATATTTATCTTCATAAAATTCAAAATACAGATAAAGAAACACTACAGTTAACTGGTGTATGAGTTTGCATGTTTAAGAATGACAAAGGATGAGTTCATATGGTTTAGGTTGAACCAGAAGCCTCCTGCAATAATCTACACAAAGAAATTTGCAGTTTCCTTGTTTTCATCGGACTGAAAATGAAAACTGAATGCAAACAATAGCTTCAACAAGTGACACAACAAATTCACACCTGACAGTATATAGCCTGCAAGCTAGCCCCTTTTGGGCAGGGATTAATGAGGTTTTAAAGTAGAAGAAACTTAAGAGTAAATTAGTTGCATGTGGCAGATGTAAAAAGACTCATCTATATGTTGGAAAAAAGGAATAACAGATGGATGAGATGTGTGATCTTCAACCTTAGTAATGTAAGCTTTGGTCCTTACAAATTGAAGGGTTCTTTCCTCTAAACAAACTAGTAAATAAAAGGGCGTAGACAAGCTTGTTATGGTTAGCATGAGGATTACAGTGCAAGAGAACAATCTGAACATACATGCACATTTGATATAGTTTAAAAGCAACCATATCTATATTCTTAATTGTTTCATGTCAACATATTTAGAAAGTATCCATGAATTCCATCCACCATTCAAAGCTCATCTCCCTGTAGATTAAAATTTTATGAGCATGCTTTTTATACTTTGAATAGGTAATAAACGAAATAGAAGAGAACTTCAAATAGGTCCATGCAGGATAAAATCCCTAAAGCCATCTACAAAAGGCATTGTGATCTTAATCATTACAAGGTTTTGGAAGCTGAAGTCCAACACTTGCAGCTGATCTTTCCAGTGTCAAATTCTTTTCTGCTTCCCGATCTATGGCAATGTTGTAAGAGAATAGTAGATCCTGCAAAGACCATGAAAAGTAAATTCTCAGCGAACTATTTTGTCATAAGGATAAAAAAATAGATGGTTTCAATACAAATAACAAAAATATAATAATGGCTATGAATGATTGAAAAACGGTCAATGGGACTGGCAAAGACATCATGTATAGAATTCCACAGTAGTGCTTAAAAATGCACTTGACCAACAAAAGAGAATTACCTTATGATGGTCGACACTATTAAGCAGTAGCGCATAATTATGTGCAAGCTGCAGCTTCTGTTGAACAAAGGAAGAGTCCTGAGGATCTTTGTTCTTTCTGAACTCGGCCATGATATATTCTCGGAAGTGTGCTTTATTGGCATTACCAATATGTGTCTGCACTGCCCTCAAGAGATTTCTATAGATTCTGAAAGCCTCCATTGAATCAAACTTCAACTTTACCTGTAAATTAAACATCTAATTTCAATTAACCTATACCGATAACTATAGATTGAAATAAGATTATCCTGGTTATAGATCAAATGGTATAAATATACATAGTTTACTGTAGAAATATTTCTCATCCAATTGAACTATTATGTGAGAAAAAATATTATAGACTTTCTAGCAAGCTATTTAATAGCTTTTGCATATACACTCCATTAAAACATTAGTCCATATTATTTTTGGTTGCAGAAATACCTTAAGTTTCTTTCTTGTAGATGTATTTCAATAGCATCAACAGTAAATGACAGGAATGGAAAAGAAGAAATTTCGAAGATATGCTGCAACTTTTCCATTGCACTCAAAGTAAAACAATGCCTTATTTGTTTTGAGCTAAAGAAATTACTTCTTAGGTCCAATTTCGTGCTTACAGATGTACATTAATAGCAACAATAGCCTATGGAGAAAATGAAGGCATGTTCTGTGATAAGCCATTATAAATGTCTACCTTATGATACCTTGTAGAATCCTGCAATCTTTGGTTGCCAACAGCTCCTCCTGTTTCACCTTCTCCGTATTCTAATCATTTGCATATAACAAGTATTTAAATTCTCACTGTAACAAGCTCCACTCAGAATTTGACCTTTTCCTTGGGGAAGTCTATAGCTTCACTATTTTAGGAACTAATTTCAACTAAGTTGCTATTTTCACATTTTGAGAGAGACCGCTCAAAGTTGTAACAACACATAATAGTAA
>JASDQU010508434.1:18279-30757 GCA_032191745.1 Picea mariana | reverse complement strand
AGAAGAAGAAGAAGAAGAATCAATATTGATGTTGTGCTTCTTCATCATTGCTTCTAAAGTCGTCATCTTCTTGAAACATTTGGACTCATCATGACCATCTTTATCACAAGAGTTGCAATGTCTATAAGTCTTCTTATTTTTAGATTTTGCTCATTTGTCACCATTAGGAGTTGAAGTTGCCCGAGTGGGTTTGGGACCCTTATGTTGCTTGTTGTTGTGGTGAGGATGTTGCTTCTTGGGATTCTTGGGTTTATCTTTCTTATGGGCGACTAAGGCTTTGTTGGAGGTACCTGCAGTGTTGATCACTCCAAGTTGCACAAGTTTATCTTGCTCTCTAATCAAAGCATCACAAAAGGACTCAAGAGTGGGTTTTTGATAAGCTTTCCCTAGAGCCTCTCTCATGGCATAAAAGGTAGATACAAACACAGAATATGCACTACCTAGCTTAGAAAGAATAATATAGATGCAACGCTNGCTTTATCTCACATTCTTAACATAAAATTATGAGTGTTTTAAACTTAGATAGATAGTATTCAATGCAAGAAAAAGCATTTGGACTTAAAGTTAGTATTTGATTTTCTAACTGATGTGTTCGAATAATATTGTGTTTACCAAACACGGATTCAAGTTTTTCCCAAGCTTCATCGGGGTCATCAATTTCTTTAAGGTGGAACCTTAAATCGGGAGAGATGAACATTCTGATTAGTCCACGTGCTTCATCACTCCTATTAGCCCATTTGACTTTCTTATCAACATCAGTGGGTTCTTTTTCCTTTCTCAAGGTAATCTGGTACAAGCCTTTACTTCTTAATAAATCATCTATATGGGATTTTCATTGGAAGTAGTTGGCGTTGGTAAGCAAAAGATTACCGGAAGAATCCATATTAAATATGTAGATAATATGGATTTAAAAACTGAAACTCATGATCTGGATGGAAGATCTCGAAAAATTAAGCAGTTTTAAAAAAAAATGGCACTAAAAATGGACTTTGGATGTGAAAGTTATGTCATTTTTTAAAAAGGCATAAATGGTAACCAAAAGACCACGTGGTGGTGTAAGTTGTTTTATGAAGTGATCCACTTTTATAAAAAGAAGTGGGGATCACTTTTACAATGAAGTTACTTTATAAAATAAAGTTGCATGCAAAATAAATAACTCTAAAATAAAATATTAAAGCTACTTATAGTGATTCACTTTTATACTTGAAGTGAAATACACTTTACAATGGAGCATGAACTTTTTCAAAAAAAAAATAACAAAAAAAGAGACTCGAACTCAAAACCACTTACTTAATAAAGCAATTTTTAACCAAGTGGGCTAGAAAAACATATTGTATTGTTTAGCAAGAAGATTGGGTTCTTTTTGTTCTTGTTGTTGTTGAAAACAGCCTTGGAGAGCGTTCTCATAAAAAACTCTTTTCACGCAAGAAAAAAAATTCCACTTCTCGATGACAACAATGGTTAGATCTCGGTTAGTTTACCCGAAAAATGCACATTTTCCTATCTGTTTCTTATTTGCCGAGATCGCACAGGGCGCGGGGAAAAGATCATATGCAGATCTAAAAGAGTAGCAACTTGGAAACAAACAATATAAAACCGAAATAATACAAATGGTGTTTTCAAGCTTTATACCTCCGGATCTAGCTGAAATGAGCGCTGAGGACGTAATGGAACAATCCTCTCAGCCCATAAATGTACGAAAATGGCAGAAAATGGAGATGAGGAAACTCGGCTTCACGATCTCGATCTACAACTGGAGCAAGTCTTCAAACAGGCTCTGATACCATGTTCGACAACACAGGTATCCCAACAGAGGACGAACACCTTTAGTAACCACTCACACAACCAGATCAAAGATCAACACACTAATGTTTTGACGTGGTAAAACCCTTACGGGGAAACTTCCACAGCTCTAGCCAACGCGGCCACTTGGAACAGTTTATTAATGCAAAAGAAAAAAATTACAAAGAGATTTTACAAGAGAGTTTCTCACCAGGCCTAGAATTTCAAATTCACTTTACCTGTCAAGTGAAAATTTGATGATGATCATTTGTTTTTTGTGCCGGTCATTTTAAGTTTTAAGCACATTCATTTTTTTTTCTCTAATATACAAAAATTTGTAACAAAAACCTCTTAATGAAAAAAAAATATAAAAATAAGATACATCTATTAAAATGAAAGAGAAATGGAATTTCAAGCCTACCTTTCAAAGCTTGCAATCTAAGGAAAAACCTATGGGCAACATCAAATTCTATTTACTGTTTCATTTACTCTTATGAACCTCTGTTAAGTCCTGTAAGTTATACAATAGAGCTTAAGTAAGCTAAGTACCTACTAGAAATTATGACTGGTTCGAATTTTGCATGCCGGTAAATATTGACATGTAGATTTAGTATATACCTATAAAATACGTCTTAAAATGAAGAAAAAAACCGTCCTGTGGGACGTCAAATTCCAGGCATGTTTCTCACAATCAATCATCGAAAAATGACCCTCCATGCTCTTTAAATAGAGATCATGGACCAATCGAGTGTTAAGCCACGGATCAATGGTCGTTAAGATCGAGGAGAATATGAACCGTCAGATCACTTTATGTCGAAAACATATCGTGACCGTCGGATTTCCTAACTATAAATGCATACTAAAAAAACACACTTTTACCTAACAACACATTAGACCAAGTAGATCTTAACTAACTCCTAAGTCTAAATATCCTAACAACCCCTAACTTAATGACCTAGTAAATACCTATTGCATTAGGATTTGTACCATGTACAAAGGCTAAGGCTGTCCTCCCATGGTAAAACTTAGGCAAAACTTAAAAATTAATCTAATGTTATGATGTTGCTAGAAGAGATCACTATGTGTGCAACACCTAATGACTTGTAAGGAGGTTAAACTCACCATTATGAGTTGATGCCTTGCATTGGGAACTATCTACATGTATCTAAGGTGGCATCTATGCCTTGGGATCCATGTATCATGCTTCGGTATTTGTGTACTTTCTCAAAGATCTGTGACACTACATCGGGATCCTGATGTCTATTTACATTAGGATCCATGACATTTTTTTGGGATCTGTGACACCACATTAGGATATGTGTCACTACATTGGGATCCATGACAGTGCATTGTACGATGATAGGGACTCCACATCATCATCTTGTGCCACCTAGACCATTCCCTCACACGTGTGGATTATTTCAGTCTACTATGCTTTGTTGACCACACGTGTGAGTTTGTTGGGGTCAATCGAGAGGTTGTTAAACAATTTGACCATTTGTTATAGGTTGTTACAAGTGGTTATGAGTTAGTTGAAGAGATTATGAGTTGATTTGACCATTTATCTCTTGGAGCACATTGTTTCCTAAGCCACTTGCTATCATTTATGGAAGCACCTCAATCTTTGTGCCACACATGCCAACCATCTTGGTATTTCTCTTGGAGTGCACTTGATATTCCATGCTTCTTAGGATTTTGTTGGGGTTTTATTCCACTTGTTGTGAGGGAACATAAGTTTGTTATCCTTCTATGACCACACATGTGGATAATTAACTTGTATTGATGAGAGCACACTTATTTCTAGAGGTTTTGTAGATGGTTTTGAGAGTGTCTTTTGTTTTAGCTCGTATTTTTTTTAGCAAACTATATTTACACATGGTATTGTACTAGCACATGGTTTTTTATCCATGGTTTCTATGAGGTGACTTATCTATATAAGGAGGAATCCTCTCTCATTTGTATTTGTTAGAAATCAATTGCAAGAACTTGCATTCCTAACTTCTTGTGTGAGATTTGTCTATTTATTGAGCATATTTTCTAGAGATATTATAGAGGATAGTTAATATTGCAGGTTTTCTAAGAGGAAATGAGCTACTACAACATCAAGCAAGGAAAATAGGAGTACGGGTTGTCATTTCTTTTTTTCCTTTTGAATTTTCTAGGCTGACTTATTGTATTAGGGATAAACATCTTAGGTTTTTATTATCTTAGACTTGGATTAATTTTCATATTGTAGTACTTAGGCTAAATTCTCTTAGGATTAACCTCCCTTAGATTCTTATAATAGTTCAAGTATCCAAGCTTGAAGCTCATTAAGCGACCCTTTGAAGTTGCTTGTGACTTCAAACACAAAGGTACAAGAACAATACTCAATATTAGATCAAATGTCCCACAAAGCCCAAGTGGTGTAGGCACTAGTATTCATTGCATTTTTAGCCACATCAATAATATTTTTCCTTTTTAATTTTTTGTTACATGCAATCTAGGATTTGTAGGTTCGTATTTTTAGATCTAGGTTACACTTTCCAAGTTTATTGAGCTAACATTTTCTATATCTAGCTGTCAACTTGGGATTATTTATGTAAGTTGTCCTCTCAAATTTTCTCTAACTCCAGTCAATTTGTTTTTTTGGTTAGATCTAAGTATTTAATTCAAATCTTTGCATAGATCTAGCATTCATACTCTTAAAGAAACAAAACGATATCCTAATAACTTAGAAACCTAAGGGTTTCATGCTTGAAAGATGTTTCGATTTAGGATATTTGGTAAATCAATAGATCAAAAGGTTTCTCGTCATTCTAATGGATGTAATGAACTAAATTGAATATCTACATAACCAAGAGAGTTTCATACTTAATACTGCTGAAATTGTTGGTTTGAGGAGCTGATTTAGTTAAATCTCATTGTAACACTTTAGCTTCCAATCAATTTAATGGTTAGATATCATACCTTTTTGATGGATTAAACATGTTTTGGATAGCTAATAAGTTTCATTGATAAAACTCTGATTTAAATTGTTTAAGTCTCCATTTGAGGGTTTGATTATTAAAATTGGCACATTTCCTTCAAGTTGTTTTTGCATATTTGCGATATACACAACCAAGGGTATAAAATCAATGCACTAAACATGGAACAATTTACCTCAAGCTAGCATAAATTTCATCTCAAGCTGTGCCTTGAGAGTTCTGTGGTATCTAACAGTGGGTTAATTTTAGGCATAATTTTCTTATGACTGTTATCCACTGGTTTTAAGGACATAACAGCGAGCGATAACTCTGGAATTTTTTCATGCTTTAAACATATTTCATGGTGATCTTAATTCTGGTAAATTTCTGTCAAAACTATGGACAGAGTTTAATCTTGTTATGAATGTTGGTTTAAAGTACTCCATGTGTTACGTAATGACTTGGTAAATGTTATTGCAAACACTTAATTACTTTCCAGATCTGGTGCAATGTTTAACATCTGTTGATTGTGGTTCTGAATGTGGTCACATGGATGACTTTCCCTCATCCTTTGCATATGCTACAGTGATAACAGAATTCAATCCTTAATGGTTTGCGTGTATTTTTGGAAAACTAAAGTGTGGGTATAAATGAATAAGTCTATTAGCACTAAACCCAGCACATCATCATTTCATAATAATAGTTTCGCATGATTCATAATTGAAATCAACATTACAGGACATATATCTTTGATCACTTTACTTGTGAACTTTGTGCTAGAAAGTAATAATTGAAACATTTCACTTGCTTGATATTGATGGTACAATTGTATCTGCCTAGCACTTTGGCATTCTAATGCTTTCTATTCTTCTAGCACAATTTCTAAGTAATTTCCCAGCACTTTCCTCTCATACCTAACTATAGATAACATCTTTGAGGACATCATTGCAGTATTAATTAGAACTGGTTTCATTAAGGCATTCTCGGTATTTCAAAAACTTTTATGTGGTTTGGTTAAATCAATTAATTCATTGGGGCGCTTATTTTAATCAATTTGAATACTTAAATAGCTCTCTCATACACAAGGAAAATTCGTTATTTCACAAGATTTCATAAGTCAAATTCAAGCTTACAAGAACACTTGCACATCTATAACGATATAGCTTGTTTGACTTTTAAGGATTCCCCCTAGGCTAGATTATTTGAGTTATTGTGTAACTAATGTCTCTTATCTATCGTGGAGTTGTGCGCTCACATTGGTGTACATGGTGTGTACTTTTGGTTTCTTATGATATATTAAGTATTTGGTTCATAACATTTGATATCAGAGCTTAGGATCCTAGGATTTTGAATCAAAGAATAAAGATGAAGATATTACCACTTAAATTGAAGAGGATACTATGAAAGAACTTGAAGAAGAAATTTGCAAGAAGGTTCAGGAATCCCTAAATACCGATGAAGTAAAATTAGAAATGCAATCTCGAATTGAAGAAGGACGTAGGAATTTGATATATGGGATCACATTGCAGCTTTGAAAAGGAGAAAAAAGACAAGATTCAAGGTCACCAGAAGATACTTGAAGAAGTTAAACTCCATCTAGATGATGTATATGTTAAATCTAATGTTATTATCTCCAAGGCTAGAGTAATCAAAGACCAAGCAAAGAGGATAGAGGATTCTATTGTCTTTGAAAAACAGACATATGAAATGGATGTGCAGAGTGAAGAAAAACCATCAAATATGAAACCATATTGACACCCTCATTACTAAGAAATATTTCAAGGAAGATAGGAAGATCAATATCAACAGTATCAAGGAAGAAGATGAAATCCGCATCATTATTCATAGAACAAGGCATCACAAAACCACTCTTCAACAAGCTATTATCAGATACCAACAATTACTACCAAATTGGAGAAGTTTCAAAAACATATATGGAATCAAATGATAGGAAATTATCAAGGATTAAGACTAAAAAGAATTGATTTTGGATGGATGGATCATTATCAATGGAAAGAAGAAAGCAGGAACATAAGAAAATCATATTACTTGATTTCATCACATGTAAATCATTTAACTACAAAGATTTGAGGATAAAGCTTTCTGAAGGAGAGTACTTTGATATGACCCCAAGGAGGGGCATATATGGAGTTAAATGTACATGTAATGTGTAAATGTATATGTAATATGGTCAGTCTAATAATAAAGGGGCCACTTGTGCAATGTGTGAATACGCATATATATAGATCATATAGTGATTATTGAGGACATGTGATTTGGATGTATGAATGTATTGGGGTATTTGGAGGAGGCTCTCCTATTCTTTAAGGAGTTATTATGTAACCCATCTCTCTTATCTATCTTGAAGTTGTGCTCAATGCTCACATTGTTGTACATGGCGTGCACTTCTGGTTTCTTATGATATCTTAAGTATTTGGTTCATAACATAGGATTTCCGTAGTCTAAAAAGTGGGGCAAGGCCACCGAAGTGACAATGGGTGGTTTGCCAAAGAGTTCCCATTAAGCTCTCCCGTTGAGGTTATGAATTTTCCGATGAGAGTTTGAGCGGTAACACCCCCCATTTGGACAACTTGTCTATTAATACATTTGTTGCAGCACATCTTCCAACACCTGATTCACCCTTTTTGTAAGTCCATCTATGTGCAAATGGTATGTTGCACTGAAATTAAGGTGAGTGCCCATGGACTGACACACACTTTCAAAATTTGGAATAAAACTTTGCATCATACATTCCTCTTCGACACTCCATAAAGTCAAACATCTCCTTCACAAATATTTTTACAATGTATGACACTTTATGAGTAGTTTGTACCAGAATAAAATGTGCAGCCTTGACGAGTACATCCACAACTATCATGACGAAATCATTCTTCTTGATTGTCTTAGGCAAAGTAATAAATCCAAAGAAATTTATTTCCACTTCCATTCTGAAATGGGAAATGGCTGCAATAACCATCTACCCCTAAACACGAGAAATCCTTCTTCTAAAATCTAGAAATCTTTGTACTTTCTTTGCACGTCATTTTCAGTGTTTTGGACATCTTTCATTACCTCGAGTATTCATCTTGTGCAAGCTCTCTAAGTATCTATTGCTTCAAGCCATCTCCACCTCCCACACAAACCCATGGCATCAATAGGCAATTTGTTTCTCCAATATAGAGCATATGTATATAGAAAGATAGTTCTTTAATATTTATAAAATGAAATAATGGAAATGTTTACTAGTACTTCAATATTTATCTTCATAAAATTCAAAATACAGATAAAGAAACACTACAGTTAACTGGTGTATGAGTTTGCATGTTTAAGAATGACAAAGGATGAGTTCATATGGTTTAGGTTGAACCAGAAGCCTCCTGCAATAATCTACACAAAGAAATTTGCAGTTTCCTTGTTTTCATCGGACTGAAAATGAAAACTGAATGCAAACAATAGCTTCAACAAGTGACACAACAAATTCACACCTGACAGTATATAGCCTGCAAGCTAGCCCCTTTTGGGCAGGGATTAATGAGGTTTTAAAGTAGAAGAAACTTAAGAGTAAATTAGTTGCATGTGGCAGATGTAAAAAGACTCATCTATATGTTGGAAAAAAGGAATAACAGATGGATGAGATGTGTGATCTTCAACCTTAGTAATGTAAGCTTTGGTCCTTACAAATTGAAGGGTTCTTTCCTCTAAACAAACTAGTAAATAAAAGGGCGTAGACAAGCTTGTTATGGTTAGCATGAGGATTACAGTGCAAGAGAACAATCTGAACATACATGCACATTTGATATAGTTTAAAAGCAACCATATCTATATTCTTAATTGTTTCATGTCAACATATTTAGAAAGTATCCATGAATTCCATCCACCATTCAAAGCTCATCTCCCTGTAGATTAAAATTTTATGAGCATGCTTTTTATACTTTGAATAGGTAATAAACGAAATAGAAGAGAACTTCAAATAGGTCCATGCAGGATAAAATCCCTAAAGCCATCTACAAAAGGCATTGTGATCTTAATCATTACAAGGTTTTGGAAGCTGAAGTCCAACACTTGCAGCTGATCTTTCCAGTGTCAAATTCTTTTCTGCTTCCCGATCTATGGCAATGTTGTAAGAGAATAGTAGATCCTGCAAAGACCATGAAAAGTAAATTCTCAGCGAACTATTTTGTCATAAGGATAAAAAAATAGATGGTTTCAATACAAATAACAAAAATATAATAATGGCTATGAATGATTGAAAAACGGTCAATGGGACTGGCAAAGACATCATGTATAGAATTCCACAGTAGTGCTTAAAAATGCACTTGACCAACAAAAGAGAATTACCTTATGATGGTCGACACTATTAAGCAGTAGCGCATAATTATGTGCAAGCTGCAGCTTCTGTTGAACAAAGGAAGAGTCCTGAGGATCTTTGTTCTTTCTGAACTCGGCCATGATATATTCTCGGAAGTGTGCTTTATTGGCATTACCAATATGTGTCTGCACTGCCCTCAAGAGATTTCTATAGATTCTGAAAGCCTCCATTGAATCAAACTTCAACTTTACCTGTAAATTAAACATCTAATTTCAATTAACCTATACCGATAACTATAGATTGAAATAAGATTATCCTGGTTATAGATCAAATGGTATAAATATACATAGTTTACTGTAGAAATATTTCTCATCCAATTGAACTATTATGTGAGAAAAAATATTATAGACTTTCTAGCAAGCTATTTAATAGCTTTTGCATATACACTCCATTAAAACATTAGTCCATATTATTTTTGGTTGCAGAAATACCTTAAGTTTCTTTCTTGTAGATGTATTTCAATAGCATCAACAGTAAATGACAGGAATGGAAAAGAAGAAATTTCGAAGATATGCTGCAACTTTTCCATTGCACTCAAAGTAAAACAATGCCTTATTTGTTTTGAGCTAAAGAAATTACTTCTTAGGTCCAATTTCGTGCTTACAGATGTACATTAATAGCAACAATAGCCTATGGAGAAAATGAAGGCATGTTCTGTGATAAGCCATTATAAATGTCTACCTTATGATACCTTGTAGAATCCTGCAATCTTTGGTTGCCAACAGCTCCTCCTGTTTCACCTTCTCCGTATTCTAATCATTTGCATATAACAAGTATTTAAATTCTCACTGTAACAAGCTCCACTCAGAATTTGACCTTTTCCTTGGGGAAGTCTATAGCTTCACTATTTTAGGAACTAATTTCAACTAAGTTGCTATTTTCACATTTTGAGAGAGACCGCTCAAAGTTGTAACAACACATAATAGTAATCTGCAATAATGCCATAATATCACCTATCTGTCCAATATTTATTCATAAATTAAATTCACATATATAATGTCCCTGAAAGAAGATCAAGGATTCCATTCATTCTAACAGAATTTTCAGATGATTCTATGACAATACACCCTATAGTGAACAACAATGTTCTATGACTACATTATGTCTTGTCTTTTGTGTAATGTGTATTGTTGAATGATGACAATGAGATATATATGTAGTTGGCATTTATGTAGTGCACATTAAAAATGTTTGTGGAATGTTCAATAAGGTCAGAAATTCTAATCATGTCCATGGCTAACCCAAAAGTGATCTCAGGACTTGTTACGTAAATATGTTACATGTGGTGAATATTGTACTTGCAATTATGAGCAAACCGGGATTACAAATTTGATGATTATTAGCAGATTACTCTTATTGATCCGAAATGGATATGAACAAACATCGAATGTACTTAATGGCTCAGCTCAATGAAGAAGACTAGGAAAAATCAGAAGGTTGCCTAAGGAAGCGAAGCTCGAGGCTACGAGGCTGATGACGAGGTCGAAGGATGTGGTTTAACAGTGTGAAGGGCCCCATGCTTGTCTAAGCCACTACCACTTGCCTCCAAAGAGATTGCCAATGAAAGCACAAAATAATTAAATAATTAGAAATTAAAGAAAAATAAAGTCAAAGACAAAGGAACCATGCACATGAACACTGCCAATAAAAGACAAAGGAGAGGAAGAGCGCTGGAGTTGGGGAGATGAACAGTTGGGCATGCCTGAGTCCTGACCTTCCAGCTGGTCCCAACAAGCCAATTCTGCCTATGAACATTTGCACAGTGTTGGAGAAGGGGTTCTTGGCAAAGAAGAGAGGGATTGCATAATTAATTTCCAAATTTGTAATCTAAGAACCAAAACACCATTGTAATTCCTCAATTGCTAAGAAATAAAGACTGAGCAAGCCATTCAATACTGAAGTTTTTCCTTCAGGTTTTCTCCAGGGTAATCTGCGTCTATGGTGTATTATTGCTCTGTGATCATGGTTCTTATGTCTGCTTGTTTTAGCTTTGATGTTATCCCAATCTGTAGTGTGTTTGATCGTTGGCATGGAGAAATGCTTGCACATTGGGTCACTGTGTAGCTACAGCACTATTATTAATTTGAGGGATAGCTGGCTTAGTAAATCGCTGATTTCTAGTTAATTCTCTGAACTATACCTGCAATTGTTCATCAAATTGATTACCCACAGCCCTGAGGTCGAAATGTGTGGATTGCTGGATTATATACACGGCACCATCTCATTTCTCCCTTGATTGAATAGTTGGGCTTAGAAATGATGGGCACATAGAGCATTCACATGCTTGTTCATTCGCTGGCTTCTTTAATTTCTTAGAATTCCAGCCATGTGAATGATGGGCAGTCAAACTGTACACCATCACGACCTGTAGACTCAAGAATCTGTGTGTATGATATCCACTTTGCAAATACCCTGCTGATTCACTCAATGCCCAGACAGTGGTTTTGACTCTGTTTAAACTCTGTGCATTAGCATAGTGCTGCCCACACCCTCTACACAACGCGTGGTGGTACCTACAGCACTCCTTCGATCTGCTCAAGTCAAAATACATCAAGGTACTCACAATCAAATCATTTTCCAAGCTATCACTTTGGAATACACCTACAGCCATTCACCTCAAGCCATCAGCCACCTTCATATGGGCTTTTAAATATAAATTATATATGTCGTATAATGCTTCATGTCTCTAGTGATTGTAAATACAACAACGGAGTATTTGCATTGTGTATTACTTGATTGAATCTTGAATGGGCAGATATATGATAACCAGAATGCATTGTTTTAGTTCACATTACAAAGTTGTAAATAACAGATGGCATAACAGAGTTGTGGATTGGATTGTCCTATGGTTGGGCATTGATTTTGGCATTACAAGCAAACACACCCAACACTGAAACCAAATCAGGAACAAAGATATCCTTTCATGGTACCGAATTCATATTGAATAAGCTTGAAATCAGCATAATTGTGAATTGCATAGACATTACAATTTGTTTGTGAAGCGAAGATCCATGTTGGCCATACAGACAAACCATAGGCCTACCATTTACAGATCACAAAGTATCAAAGCCCGAGTTTGAACACATTTGGTGAAGAACCTGTATGGTAAACACCTGCAATGGATACCGAGATAGTGGAGCAGTCTAGCAAAGTCTAGAGAGGAGCAGAAAACTAAGAATGGCAGGGATTTCTCATGGAGAACATGAAAAGGAGGACCTGGAAGCCAAGTTTACTCCACTGGAGTAGAAGCATTGCTACTTGAGAAAGATGGTAACACAGCTGTCAGTGATGGAGAATAAGGAAGAACACTCAACAAAGGCTGAGCATGAAGAAGACAAGGCTGACCCAAAAGATCCCAAAGGCGAGAAGACATGAGACTCAA
>JASDQU010508433.1:26354-49804 GCA_032191745.1 Picea mariana | reverse complement strand
GGTAGAGGGAGAAGGTTAGTCATGAAAGACCAATTGGGCCTTCTGCTGAGAAGGAAACGGTTGTGACAAGACGACGGGTGTAGTAGGTGTTTTGGTCCCTTGCAGGAACGTAGTAACCTCAGCACGTCGTGGAAAATCTTTCGTATAATGATCCTCACCACAGATAAGGAAAGGATAACGAGGTTTACGCTTGTCTTTATTATTAGTAGGATGGGTTTTGGGTATCTTAGATTGTTGATTATTATTTTTGTCATCCTTACCCTTGCCCTTCCCTTTCTTTTTATTTAGATTTTTACCGGTAGGTGTAGATTGAATCGAATTAACTTCAGAGGTTTTACTGGGAGAAGGAGTCGTATTAGGATTATTTTTTACATTAGAGGTATTAGACTTGGGATTGGAATGACTGGCGTGTTTAGATTGAGTTTCAGCATGAAAAGTTCCAATCACGCCATCAACAACATGAGAAGCTACTGGAGGTGTTGGGGTACGATTCGTAGATGGACTAGGAGCATCAGGGATCAAGTCATATAGTGTGTCCATTTGTGAATAAACGAGATCCATATATTGAGCATGACTAATATACTTCTCTTCAGTGACGACACCACCATGGCAACATCACGGGCTATAGGACCAATAGGCGATTTGGTAAACCACTCGGCCAATAGTTGATCGGGAAGGGGAACTTTGATTAAGCATCTTCTTCTCCTCCACTCATGAATATGATCGAAAATGTGAGTAGAAGAGGATTGTTTAAATGAACTCAAGATTTGAGTTCTTGTCTCATATCGAATTGGCAATTGGTAATGTGTTAATAATGCCATGGCCAAGGTATTGAAGTCATTAAAGATTCCTCATGGTAACTCAATAAAACATTTGACTGTTGAACCCGTAAGAGTTTGTTGGAAAAGTCATAATATAATGGATTCATCCATCAATGAATTAGATGAACACCAAAAATGAAAAGTCATGATGTGATTATTTGGGTCTTCTCCTGATTGGCCATCAAACTTAGGAATTCCTGATGGTAATTTGGTTGGTATAACTGGACAATAAGGAGAATGAAAAATAGGATCATTGAAAATCCTAGGTAAATCTGATAAATCCAAAGTAACAAGAAAGGACAACTTTATGTTCACTTGAGAAAACTGGTATTTTTGAGAAGGTAGTCCCATAGGTATACCAGTAGGACCATAAGTAGTATGTAGATAGTTAGCAAGTCATGACAAATTCAGTGGTGGAGGATTTTGAGTCGAATAGCTAATGGGAGTTGGTTGATTAGGTAAGCTTCCTTGGAAAGGAGCATTAGAGTGAAAATTTTGACCCCAAGTAGGATTCATAGAACCTGGAGACGGTTGCCCTAGATTAGGGGGTACAAAAGAATTAACTTGCAGATGTTTCCCCCCAGACAGTTTTTTATTTCCTTGAAAAGGAATATTCCAAATTTGAGATTCTAATCCAAGTATTTGTCCATAAACTGGGTTATGGCCTCCAACTTGAAGTTGCCCCCAAACTTGAGGTTTCCCTCCAACAGGAATTTTAAAACCAAAAGCGACGATATGACTTGTGCCTCCAACTTGATTGGAGCTACTAGGGCCAGGACGATTAGATCCTCCAGGCGAAGGTGGAGGAGGAATGTGAAGCCCTCCGGAGAGAACCTAGGTGGGTGTAGGAACAAAATGACTATCAACATTATACCCAGGAGGAATAAAAATATTAGACCCTCCGTATGGATTCTGGGAAGGATTAGCAATGGAATTATTCAAAGAATTATACCTAGGGGGAAGTGATGGATTTGATCTAAGGGAAAGCAGTGTTCCAATAGGAGCTTGAGTGATAACCGTATTTCTGGCAGAAACAGGCATAGCTTGTGGGACCATGGTAGAGTTAGCGAGATGGAGAGGAAGAATCGAGTGAGAACCAACCAACAATTGGTCTGAAACTGTGACAACATTACTGATCGTGCCAGTAAAATGATCTAAAGGTACTATATAAGAAGTGGAATTCACAGGGATATGTGATGCCATAGGTTGATTAGAAGTTCTCGGGCATAAATGACTCATTCCTAGTTTTTCAAAAATATCTTGTCTCGAAGAAGTTCTCTAGAGAGAACGACTAGGACCGGGAGAGCTAGGATCAAAATTTCCAGCAGTGTGAACTAGATTTCTAAACGACTCACTTTGAAAAAATGGATCGTCTACACCAGAATCTGTGTGAGGTCTAGTAGGTATTCCAATATACTCTTCAACAATGTCTCCCTATGAATTTATGTGGAGAAAATGTGGATCTTGTACAACACTCAATAACAGATTTACGAGAAGTATTGACTCTTTCAATGCAGCAGAACTTCCAATCTCAGAGGTTACGTCGTTATTGACCAATCCTTGATGAGAACCCTCTGGTGAGTTAGGAAGCAAAGGAACGTAATTTTTCAGATCTTTCATAGGTATCCCTTGCATCCTACGTGAATGGCGAGGGCCGATGTTGCCTGCACCAAATAAAGAACGAAACAAATATATGGCCAACTAGAGAAACAAACAACACTCACTAATAAAATCTAGAAATCAAGCACACAAACAAAAATTCTTATTTCAAAGTCACTAGTTGGTGAAGAAATCCAACGTCACGAAATAAAGACAAGAAGGGGCTGGGACAAAGCGGGTGGAAAATTTACGTTGATGACCTGCTTAATGGACTTACACCCTAGTACAAGCTCCCACACATAATCGTGGGTATACCCTCCAAGGAGCCCGAGTGAGTTTGGCCAACGTCGATTCCATGTACCGTGAAGACTTTCCCCTCCACAGTCACCTCATGTAAATACCCTAAAGAGATAGGCTACTAAGGTTACCAATTATGACAATGATTCCTATGGAAATAGTTGACAGTCCGCTGCATGCGCAAAGGCAGAGTATCTAAGCCCAAAATCAACTCAAGAAGGTCCCCACAGAATTTTCTTCTCAAGTGACCCCCAATAATACACACAATCTCTACACTACGACCAACAAAGAAGGGTGAGTAACTCTGCCAATCCTAATGCGACCTCATGATTGACCCTTGTGTTAGAAGGGCTTACCAGGACAAAATGTAGCAAGTGGATTTGAACTCTCCCTATCACAAGATACTATTGTGTGTTTTGATGCTTTGGAGATTGTGCCTTACAACATATTCCAAAGCGTTATCCTAGCTAATGTTTGTGTAGAGAAGATCTAGAAAATAAAAGTTTTTAATAAATTTTAAAATTGTGTTGTATTTTAAAGGTCGTTGCTTACTCAAAAGGGAAACATAAATGAAACTGATGATGTATGTGACCTTGACCCAATAAAATGCAAGAAGGGATGATTATGCAATATTTTAATTTGATGAACTCTAATTATAGTAGGGAGAAGGTATCTCTTTTTTTAATACAAAAGCTACGAAACACAATTTCTCAATTTTTGAATGAAAAAGATTCCAAATAATCAAAAACTACAAAATTTTCCAATTTCTCTCTTTTACAAATATTTGAATGTAACAATTTTCTTGTAAATATTACTAAAAATAAGAAATACTTCAGTTATTTCTTTCTCAAATCAGATCAGAGATGTAATGAAGAAAATAAAGCATAATCCAAGAAAACTAGCACATTCTCAACACTATTCCCAAGTCAAACTCACAATGTAAACATAAATGAAATGATAAGAAAAGCTTTTGTCAAACACAAACAAAAATTGTCTCTCAATCAACTAACAATCCAGAAAGTAAAAACAATCCAAAACTCCAAATAAATCAAGGATTCTTTTTCAAACAAGCACTCAGGACCAAAATCTAGAGATTATACCCTTGTGACAAAAAACGAAAAGAAAAACTTGCAAAATTTACAAAGAAAACTTTCAATTTCCAAAAATCAATCAAATGCAATATTCAAAGTTATAAATCAATCATTCACTAGTGTCAGAAGTTCACCACAGGTAGTAGAAGAAAAATTGGGTAGAGAAAATAAAAAGGCTATCACCCAACAATTCCTACAGGAATCATCATAGGTTGCAGTGGAGAACAGTGCAACGATCTAGCGTCGTCCCATGTTGCCAATAAGGTATAGTGCGACATCATCAGACTGGTCTGCACCAGTAGAGTGAGACGTCAGAGGATCGCCATAGGCTGTCAATAGGGTACAATGCAATGATCTTTGAAAATAGAGAAAAATGGGAAAAAGAGAAAACTTCTCACTGAAATTTCAGACCCAGAGAGTCAAAATGGATCACCCACAGACTTAGAGAATGACATTAACCAAAAGAAGGCAGGCTAAAAGAAAATATGAAGAAAAAAACCAAAAAAAGTTGTATTCCCCAGAATGGTCTTCAATTTTGTTATCGGACTAATCGATAAGTGCAGACACAAATATATCTCCCTAACTTCCACTGAAAACTAGAACAAAACAAGACATAATACATACTTCGCCTTAAACTTCATTGTCATATAAACTAGTTTAGTGAGGTACAAGTGACATACCTTTTAAACGACACTTGATCCTTTCTAGTGTTGTCCTTGTAGCTCCTTCCTTGAGTTTGCATAATGATAAGCCTGTCTAAGAATCACAAACCAAAAAAGAGGGAAAACAAAGATATATATATTCCAGTGAAGTCTATGTACAAGATCAAGGAATTATACAATAGAAGTTGAGATGCTTTTATAGGGAAGAAATGTATTGTTGTATTAAATTAAATGGAAAGTGGAGAATACAACCTATGCCTTGATTTTGCAAGGTCCCCTTTCAATGGCTCTTTGCTTCAACACACACACCTTTTCTCCAATGCCTTGAATGAAGAAGATCCACAATCTCACATGAAGAACTAAAGCAAATCTCTCAAGCATAATCTGAAGTAGAACTCTCAATGCAAATAATATCCTATTCAACCTTAGTATTTTCCATGAGAGATCCCTCTTTATATAGTGTGAAAGAGAGATGGATGAGGAGATTAGGATGATCCCACTAAATTAGAGAAGCAAGTAAGATCCAAACCGATCAGAGGTCACCTCATCTTCTAGAATATTCTCTTCTAGAACATTTGTGAAATTTGACTTTTCCTTTGCTTTAAGCATTGTCGCACCCTATGCACAAGAAGCATGCGATGACGTCACAGTCAAGTTTTAGGGCAGAGTGCGACGATCAGGCATCGTCACACCCCATGCATATATCAAGGTGCGACGACCTTCCTTGTTATGGTTTTTGAAAGAGGCAATCAAACCACTTTTACCATGGAGAAAGTCTCTTTTAATATTTTTAGGGAACACGAATAGATGTTGCCAATTGATCACTGAGGTGACCAAAATAATGTGTAACAAAGGTCACAAATAAGAAAAAATTATATTGGCCAACTATTCAATCCTTGGCTTTTGTCCTTCTTAAAGGAGTCTAGAACACGTCCAAAACCACCTTTAACTCATCTTTTGAAAATTTTTCCATAAGCATATGATTATCATCATCACAAACAAAGCTACAAAAATAAGAAGTAAGCTTTAAAATATCCACAAAATTTGTTTGAGAAGGTTCATTTTATAGAATATTAAAATGTCAAACCCTCAATTTTGTTAGTCTACTAGAGAAGCCTCTGACCAATTCCATTATTTGTTTTTCATTTCCGAAAATTATAGTTGCTTTCTTTCTGTAATTGGAAAAGTTGTGGAATCTTTTTTTAATATCATCACCCTTTTCAGTCCAAATTTCTTGACTCTTTAACCTCCATTATGCTTCCCTCCATTCTAGGAAATTGATCTTTTTATCCTCTAACCTCTTAATAATTTCCTTTTCCTACTCACTAAACACACCCACTTCATTGTTGAGATATAAATCTACAATTTCCTTCTCTATCGATTTTAAATCCTTATCCATTTGTTCTTTCATATTTTTACTCTAAGGAATTATTTTCCCTTTTAGTTTCCTAAGTGCATTCGCAAATTGAAAACTAGTTGTTTCCTGTGAACTTGGATCAAATTGGATCCATTCCTTTTTCACCAAGTTAATAAAGTCTTCATCTTATAAACTCATGCATTTAACTTGAAAAGGATTCTTGGCTTATCATCCCACCTTTATATTTGAAGAATGGGTGCATGATCTGATATACCTCTGGCCTCCACTGAGTGTGACTTAGACTTCTCAACTACTGAAAAAACAGACCTAGAAACTAAAAATCAATCAAATATCTTGGATATTCCCACCTCACCTACTCTGGTATCCAACATGTAGGATGAATCTTTAAGGGCTCTAGATGAACTAGACCTTCACTTTTAATTTTGTATCAAAATTATTATGTGATCACATTAGGGAAAACACTACTTCCCCATATTTCTTCTTAGCTCACTGTAAAAATGAAATCACCTCCAATAATAACATTCTCCCCTCCCCTGATACAGTCCATATTAAAAATATGATCCCAAAAATCTTGATGGGATTCATAAGGACCATATCCATTTATGATCAATATATTTTCTCCTAAGTCTTTAAAAAAGAACTTAGTCGAGATCCCTTAAGAAATCAAATACAATCTCAACAAAGATAATGAATTTATCCAACATGTCAAAAGACCCCCTTAATTTCTAGAAGCATCAAGGGTTATACAATCCCAATCCCTCATAATTATTTAGAATTTATTCTTAATTATTTTCCCCTATCCCATTATCCCCTGAAGAAGAAAGACATATGGTTTGTGATTTTATATTAGTTTAGCTAAGGCAATTCTTTTGGAGGAACTACTAACACCTCACAAATTCAAAGATAAAATGATCATTTTTATCCCACTCCTAGGGATCGTCCTTCTCTAAGGACCTCATTCAAAGATTTCTATTTCTCCTATATTATCTCCTTTAAATCTTGTTCCTTTGCATGTAAAATAAAAGATTTCCTATGAATTGAGGAAGAAGGAGCTCCTTTTATTGAGCCACTAACTAGACCCAATCTTCCTAACAATGCCTTATTTTCCAGTTTTCTAGTTTGCAGAGAATATCTACCTTAAGAGGTTGATTATGACCCATATCTAGAGATAGGTTCCCCTTGAATAGGATCCTTATAGTGAGAGTCTCAACTCAATGATTCCTTGCTTACAATTTAGGAGGAAATTTTCTCTTTCTTAGAAGGATAAACCTAGGCTCCTATCCTTGTGCAAATCCTCTTTGAGAAATTCCTAGAAGAGTGGCTATTTTATGGGATCTAAAGAGGTAGACCAAGAATTTTTGTTCCTCATATCCACATTAAAATATTTATAAGGATGTAGAAGCCAAAATTAACAAGCCTAGTAAAATCCTTACAACTACGCATAACATTTCTAACATAGAATTTTTGAGTGCGTAAATAATTCATTAACTTCAAATAAGCATATAAAGTTTCAGCAGAATTTAACATTTAACTACAGCATAAAAATAAATTAGCAATTTCATAAACAAATTACCTGCTTCTGATGCTAATTTCTACCGATATGATTGTCCCTTCCCTGTTGCCTTGTTGTTACCAGCTGATGTTGTCCAAAATATTATTCCTTGGCAAAGCCTTTTGTCCTGTTTGAAAATCCTCCACCCCTCGACATGGAGACTAAGCCTTTTACTCCACAAAAGAAAGAGTTCCAACATATATTCCTCTTGGCTTGTTTGAAACCAGATAAATATCAGATGGGAAAGATTCACATTCAAAACCAGGACCCCTTTTTGGCCTGAAACAACTTGTTGGTTCTTTTAATAGTATGCAAACCCTTAGTAGGATATTTCGACAAATTGGGTATCTCCAAAAAATTTCTCTCTAGTACTCCTAAAGAAAGGACTTCATTCATAGAAAAAAATGGCATAAGCATATACATTCATTACTCATGAACTAGCTACTAATTTTCCTTTGAAGGCTTAACACCATTAGTTAAGACTTTTTGAACAAGATTTTGTGTAGTGCACCACTACATTCCCATGGATATGGAACCTCACACATGTGTAAGGGACATTCTAATAATCCAAAATTTGGTTATGAATGTGACTCCCAACCATAATGTCAATTGAAGGAGGAAATCCATCCCTTATATCTATCTCAACCAACACCAACACCACTAACATATCCAATTATCTTTCTTCAATGCATGTTGTTTTTTAATACCTCAATAAGAATGTATGAAGAGGAAGAGGGATAAGTTTGGGATGTTTCTTCTACATTACTTCTATCATAGAACAAACAAATACTAGAGTACAAGGTATTGGAAACTTTATTTTGGCCCAAATTACTATTGAAGTCCTTGCTAAGATAATAACCTAGGTGGAATCAATGTTACGGGTCTAATTGGTCAATAGGAACACAAAAATTTACGAGCCATTAATCTCATTATTTTTTTTAATATATACAGGTTCGTCGGATATCCGACAAACTGTCTGACATACATAACCGTTGGAGGTATGGCACCTCCATCGGATATGTTGTTTGACTATCGTATATTTGAGGTACCTTCTCATCGGATATCCAACACACCCTCTGACAAACATATCCATTGTAGCTATGATACCTCTATCAGATATGTTGTTTAGTTGTCGGATATCCGACGTACCTTCTCGTCAGATATCTGACGCATTATCCGACATACATATCCATTGAAGTTATGGAACCTCCGTCGGATATTCCATTTGGATGTCAGATATTCAATGTACATGTTCATATGATATGTTGTGAATTTTCTGACTAGCATACATCATATATCTTGTTTCTTGATCATATATTCGATGTGTAGTTACGCCAGACATTCAACGCATATGTGTCGAAAATAATGGCTTATTTCGACAAGGTTTTGGTCCTTAGGGATGTCTATATACCGACAACAGGGTGTCAGATATCCGACAACCATATGTTCATTGGATTATTCCAAACATATACATCAATGAAACTAGTAACCACATTTCGTCGGAGTGATGAAAAAATTGCGTCGACCAATCGACGTATCGATGTTGGATTTCAGTGCACAAGAAGTAGTGCCAAGTGAAATATAGTAGTGTTTTATTCCTTTCCAAGTCTTAAGGGTAATCCATACCATGTACCAAGGGAAATCCCTATCGCATAATCCATTCATGGACTATGAACATTAAAATCACGTGTGGTAGCTATTCATGGACATAGTATCAATATACCTTCATTATATTTACCCTTTCTCAAGGGTAAGCCATACCATGATAGCCACATGGTTCTTGCAACATGCCACGTGGGATTGTTTCAATTTCCATTCCTATTGAAAAGTACATCATTCCTATAGGGTACATTATATCCATGAAAGAGTTCACAGAGGATGGAAATTAGTTTGCACTATTCCCTTGGTTTCTATACTAGGATCGTGATGCATATGTTGAGTGTATCACTAAGTCTATATTAGGGGCTATAAGGGCCTCTACTACAAGGGCGCGAGAATAATCATCCAAGTCCTCAAGGAGACATAATTTGGGGTTTCTCTGACACCCAAGAGTTGCACTAGTTGGGAAAGTGGGTGCCTTGGGCACAAGAATATGCCAAGAGGATTTCCCAAGAATGAGGCAAAGCATAAGGATGGGCACACCAAAGAGGTTGGGGCATGCCAGAATGAGGAGAAAACCCAAGGTTGGGGCACATTGGATTTCGAGCACATGAGCTCATTTGGGCATTTAGATCCATGAAGGGGCACATCAGTTTGTTTGGGCGTATTAGTCCGTGAAGGGGTGTGACGCACCCAAAGGATGTGACGATTCATGAAGGTGAATTTAGAGTCCATATAAAATATCAATGATGCATAATCAAGAAGGAAATAAGGAAGAGAACAAGATTAGAGTCAAGGTTTTGTGGAATATTTGGACAAAGAGGGGTGAGCTCCCTCAAGGAGCCAAGTAGCTCCACATGGGAGGACTTGTGATTCCTTGAGGTGTTTCTCTAGCCATAGTTGGGGTGACCTTCTTTGGGTTGAGTCTAGCAGAAATTAGGGTGATTTTGGAGTTTTGGGAAGTCTTGTTGTAGCTATAGGAGAGGCATGCTATGAGACAAAATCATAGTTTTATGTAGAGTCTTGCGATAAAGAAGAGACAATGAGTCTAGGGTGGGCGTACATCTAGGGAACACCGCAATAGTTGAATTTTTTTTTGCGATAGATGAGTCTTGGTGTGAAGAATATGTACGATATGTGAGAAGAAGGCACTTCCGAAGAAGTCAACGTTAATAAAAAAATAAGACCTTTCTATACATTTTTTTGTGACATTGTAATGCCACCATGATCAAGAACTATGATGCACTATGACACCATCATATAGGTACCATATCAAACATCAAATCCATAATTGCTAATGTATAATATGAAGTAAAACATCATCACAATGTTTGAATAGCCAAAATCAACTTCCATAATGCTAGTCTAACCAAAAAAAATGCACCACCATAAAACAAAACCATTAAGTCATTTATTACACAAAGTACACCATCTTTAAAACTTCCCTACATCATCACTAATTTTTAGAATTTTCAAATATAGACTAGGTGGTGGACCCTAGGTTACCTATTAGGAAATTTCGAAAAGAGGTAAGTTAATTAACTAAAATAAGATGATGTCACAATTGAATAAAATAGTTTTGGTTAAGATCATTTAATTATCAAATTATTATCTTTAGTATAATTCAATTTTAGGACATATTGTAAAACTTTATAATCTAAGCATTCGTTGACCATATAAGTGGTCGGTTGATCCAAGTGGCCAGTTGGAATATCCAAGTGGTCATTTTGGAATGAAAATATCTTAAAATGGTCCCAAAAAAGTGCATACTATCTACAATAGTTTTGTAGGTCTTGAAATTTTGTCTCATTTTATGAGCTCTTCCGATGCATTTTTGGAAATTTTCATAGCCTAGCCATCGACAATTTTGGTGATTTTTATAGAACTTGCAAAGACATATGTAAAAATAATATTTGTAGTGGTCTAAAAAATTCCCAAAATAGAGTTCATATGTGAAATTTATCTCCTTGGTAAAGAGTTCGATAAACTTATGCTAAAGAAGAAATACTAACAGAGTTTGAAATAGTGGAAAGAATGGCACAATAGTATAGTATACATAATATTTATTGTAGAAACCCTAAACCATTAAAACAAACCCAACTAAGAGACACACCTCTCTCTATCTACTTGTATTAACTCAAGCATTCATAATATAATATTTATGTATTATGGAGATTCAATTTACCCTAAGATAATGTACATAATATTAGCCCAACTAAGAGCCACACCTCTCTTTATCTATTTGTATTAACTCAATCATTCATAATACAATATTTAGGTATTAGGAAGCTTCAATTAACCCTAATTTGTTAACTTGAATTAAATTATGACCCTAATTGCTTAGCTGGGATTAGATTACAATGGGTTGAAACCCTTTGCTAAAAATACACAAAATGGTTAAAAAATAGACTAAAAAAGTCCCCATGTCCCCCAAATCCTCGTTGGAATGTGTCTAGGTCTACTTGCAAATAATACAAGACATATCCAAAACATGGGAAGTTGAGGTACTAACTAAGCTCCATGGGAGCTGCACTCCCTTAACCTCTTAGGGTTATTGTATTTTAGGGTTTTTTCCTCTTAGGGTTTTTGGTATTATGACATAATGTAATTTTAGCTTCTTATTATGAGATTTTTTTAAAATTACAATAGCTATCACATCTATTCTCAAAGATAATCTACTTTCATTCTAACCGTTTGTATTGGTATGTACATTGTAGTGTCTTTCACCAATTTATTCATTAACATAATTTGGTTTTCATTGTAATATTGTGCTTGGATACTATGTTTGTGTTACTTCTAGAATGTTGCATGTTCTTTTATTTCATTCTCAATCCAATCTATATAAATGGTATCAAATCAATCCACTCTTTGTTGTTTTCTTGTTCATGTCCTCAACAAGGTCAAGGTATAGGTAGCGAGGCCTCCAACTAACTAAACTTGGTAAAGAATTCCGTAGGTGATCCAAGAAAACTCCCATGGTAGATTGAAAGAATGATGGGAGAGTAGAAGATTATATAATTTTCTTGCTCCAAAAATCCTTAGAGTGACAAAGGAATAAGATGATGGACATTTTCTCCTAGATCCTTAGATGACTCTCAACAGGGATGGAGTAACTTTTGGCATGAAGTCATTTTGTAGGAATGTTTTCTTAAAGGTACAAATTAATTTTGAAATCCCTCTATTTGAAGGTAATATAGACGTGGATGCTTTCTAGAGATGTTAAAATATGGTAGAGGGTTATTTCTTTGTTCATAACATTTCCAATGGTTAGAAGATTACTTTTGTACTTCTAAAGGACTTGCTCATTTCAAATGTGGGATACTTTGTGTGCAACATGTTGGATATTCTAGTTTGTATACAATATTACCCCACTTGGGAGGTATTTGTTTATTCCATCAAGGAGGAGTATTTACCTATTGGAAACTATGAAGACTAGTACACGGGACAAATAATCTTATGCAAATAATCTTATGCCAAGACACAAACTAGACTATGCTAGAGTACACTTATATGTTTCATACCATATGTAAAACTATAGGTATTTGTGATTATAAGTGGAACTTGGTTATAAAATACCACAATGACCTACATAAATACACATAGATGGAAATATTGTTTCTAGATATCTTTTCATTCTGAGTTCACTGTAATGCCATCAATATTGAGAAAAACAAATTGATAGAAGGGTAAGAAATAATTTATGTCGTAAACAAATGGATTTGTGCTACCACATACAACATGAGGGTAGGGATGGAAGACCACTCACACAAACATACTATTAAGAAGAATAAAGAGAAGAATGGAGTCACCACTTGGTTTTAGGAGTAAACCAAGAAACCCTATGGTAAAATAAGAGAGGATCAAAAGGAGGAGGAAGATCACAAGATTAATAAGGATTTTAAGATGTTGATTATGTTAACCTATGGTTGTATATTGTTATGGTACTCTAATTATGTTTTATATTATGTTTTACCAAAAAATTATATTAGGAAGTTGAACCAACCAACTAGGGTTAATTAGTTGACAACTCCTTTAATGAGCTAGAAATCCTAATGTTGGAAATGCAAAGAGAAGAATAGAAAGAACTCACCTATATTTTGTTGTTGTAGGTGATGAATATACTTGATCTAAAGAGGAAAGTTGTAATAAGTCTCTAGAGTGACCCACGTCCTAGGAGATCCTACACACACAACTACAATTTCTTGCAAAACAACATTCCCAATATCTAACACAAAGTTACACACACACACACACACATAATCGATAAACACTAGATCTACTATTGTAAAAGATGAATCAATGATAATGCAAAGTAGAGAAACCCAAGTTACCTAAGGGGAAATGATAAATCCCTTGACCAAGCTTTGATTGAACCACCCTCGAGGTTGTAGGGTTGAAACCTCCAAGGCACGAGTGGAACTAATCCAATGAAGATGCCCTAGGATGAAGAAATAAGCTTGCAATGTTGGTGCCCAAAAAACTACAATAGATCCTTGTAGAGGTTATAAATATGACAAATACAAGTAGACGAAGGCTATGAGAGAGGTGTAATGAGTTTTTCCACTAATCTGGGTGTGTACTTACAAATTAGAATTTTCAAAGATATAATATTACAAGAGATTTGAACAATCTTTACGAAGAGGAATTAACTTGGTATAAATAGGCAAGGGAACAACCTAAAGTGTAGGTGTACATTATCTTATTCATTGAAGGGTTTGATTGTTATGGAAAAAATGTATTGTGCCTATTAACTTGATGATGTGGGTTTGATGGCCCAAAATGACTCTTTGTTATGCATGTTGCGGATCATAAATGGGACACTCCCTAGGAACATGCAATACTCTTTTCATCGAGAGATTAGGTAAAATTAATAAGTTGTAGGGATGTATTCTATCATCATTGGGCTAGTCACATATGAATGTAGCTTAGGATTGAACCCTATAATGCACCTCTCAATGGGAAGGCATATGTGAGTATCCAAGTGTGAATCTCATACACTACATTTTATCCCCCCTTATAGGTGATTCTATCCATAAGATTGGAATAGTAGCAAGAGGCTAGGAAGGAGAGAACAAACTAGAAAATCAATGATGGATGGGAGTAGTCCAAGGGTATTTATAGTGTGAGTGAATGCTCAAACATCATGAGGGAATCCTTCACCAGTTCAGATATGATATCTTGTAACATGTGTGAAATCATGTATACCCCAATTATAAGTGCAAGGTGGAGCCACAAGAGTAACCCATCAATCATTATTATATTAGATACGTGGCATATAATAAATAAAGGTCAATGAGCAAGAGATACATGACGAGAAATAATGTAAGGGTAGGGAAGAAAGCAAGCTTAACTACTATGTAAGAAAAAAAAAAAAAACCTATGAAATATAGATGAAGAGATTAGATAATGAGCGATGAATCCAACTATCATTTTACTAAGAGATACATTAGACAAATTATGACATTTAGAAATAAGTAAGTTCTAATTACCATGTTAGTGAAATAGAAACTAGAACATGTAATAAAGCATATGTGAGTCTAACGACAATAATATAAATTGTCCTATAATCATTAGCTCATAGAAAGAGTAAGTGAGTGATATTGCACTTACCTTTAGGGGGGATCTAGTGGTGTAGGTGTATTTTGGAATGAGTTGAGGACTCACGTCATTGAAGTTATTAGTTTTCCCTAAGAAGGGAAGGGGTAGCAACACTAAATCTCAAGGAAGGGTTAAAGGCTTGGAATGAAGAAAAAGGAGGTGACGATGCTAGGATAGATCTAGCAATGAAAAGAGGTTTTGGCATTGGTATGGCATCTGTAATAGCCCAACCTAACATAGGTAGGTAAGGTGGGTTGTTACTTTGGAACATTCATTCAAACTACTCAATAATAAAGAAATAACTAATTCTCATTCAAAATTCTCAACAATAGTTAATATCTTGCATACAATTCATTAAGACCATTATTTAACATTAGAAATAAACAATACTTTAAGTGGATACTTATCAATCCAACCTTCATTCGAAGTCCAATCTACTAGTAGTACCAACCAACCTTCAATACCAAAAAACAACCATTGGTAAACACACTCCAAGGGTGTCTTTTCCTTCCAACCAACACAAAACCAAGAACTCTAGTGGTGGCCCCCATGTAGTGCCTCATGTCAATGAGAATTTTCAAATGGGCTCACTCACATAAAGAATAAACCAACCAAGATTGTAGTCACAAAGTCACAAATAAATAACTTAATAGCTTCCAATCGACATGATCTATCGTATGGTGGAGAGGTCTCTAGCATAAGAAACACCTCTCCGTAAGGCTCCTATTTGTGAAAAACTCTACCCACTCTGACCATGGTACCATAACACCTCTAGCAATGGATCTCTTTAATATATAACTAGGAAAATGGGCAACACATATCCCACAATCTTGTATACAACCAACCTAGTCTACCCACTCGAATACAGTTGTGAAGCAATGTTATGGTTGTCACATTTATTCAACAATCAAAAGAACAATCCTCACTCTTTCCAAATAACATTTAGGTGAATACCTTCACTTTCTATTACTTTTAAATCATGGAAATTTTGTCCATTATAATGTACAAGTAGCATTAATTTCTTATGTAAAAATTACTTTCATGAATCAAAAACAATTTTGTAATTACGTCGAAAGGCGTACACCTATTGACAATGGGAACATTTAATGATCTTTTAACCATAAATTTCAATCGTATGGTTATCAATTGAAGATGCTAGAATATTCGTAGTCGTCCTTCCAAATCAATGAACAAGATCTCATGTTCATAACTTTCTAGCATTTTAAAAGCTTATGTTAACCTATTTACTTTTTAACATTTACTTAATATGATTAAGAAATTACTATGTGACCATTTAATTGCCACGTTCAAATGATTAACAAACTTAATTGAAATTACAAATTTACTCCACTATTAACTTTTTATCATTTTACAATATTAGATTTACCTTTGTGCCATGTTTACTTATGGCAGTCACATAATTACAATCGTTTGTATTCAAGAAATTGTGGGACAACATCGTGCCCATGGGAGATATGTGAGGCATCATGAAGAAGGCTAATTCGTTTCCGCTTGTGTTAGAGGGAGGAGGCACCATAGAAAAAACGAGTAGTATTGAACGAGGAAGGGATCTCGTTGTTTTTCATCTACACAGGAATTGAATACAATGTGCGACCGAGTATGAAATCTGAATGATTTGTGAGGGTGAGCATGGATTTTGAGCTGATGAATGAAGCCCCACCCTACAAGATTAAGTGGGTTTCATTGAATACGATGGGATTTTTACCAGCCATAATCCTTTTAGCGTTCACCAACAGTGAGTTAGTAATTGTGCTAGTATTACTCTTATATGAAACAACCGTTATAATACGGTTACACCAACAAGGAGTTGATGAACACAAGATTGAATATCAACAAACATTGATTAAAACCTCCTCGAATGATACATTCATTAATCTTTATGTGTCTCACCCATCTATTTGTTCAATCGCAATGGTAGCAAGAGGAGATTTAGTTATAGGCTATGAAGTGTTTCTAAACTTCAGAGGGTGAGATGTGAGAAGTGGGTTTTCCATTCATCTCTACAATGCCCTCACCAACACAGGCTTCATTGTCTTCCTAGACAGCCACCAAATCAACAGAGGGGACGATATCTTTGCTCCCTTTACACCATGCTATTCAGGTGAGTTGCATGTTGATTCCAATATTCTCAATAAATTACTCACAATCTGCCCGTTTCCTCAAATAAGCCTCGCTTATAGCGCACAGAGCACTTCAGAAGAATGGGAAGGACAATGAGTCGACCATCGCCATTCCTTTATTTTACGACACGAATCCTTCGCAAGTTCGACACCCTGATCAATCTCATGGCAACCCATTTGTTGAAGCATTCCAAGAACATGAGATCCATGGGAGATACAACCCACAATAATGTGATGAATGGAAGGCTGCTATCCATACAATATCTTGTCTCTCCCACTAGTTTCTCCAAGAAGACAGTAATGGGTTGGTAACCGATTCTTCTCTTCTCTCCTTTGATCCTATTTATTTCTTTGCTTATGTTTCAAATTCTCTACAGATATGCGATGACGCTTCGTTGAAGATGTAGGAAAACTTTGTCATAGATGGATGTTTCACCTTCCATGTGATAGTTATTAGTCCCTTCCGACGGCATAGAGGGACTATAGTGATCGATAATTCGTTGACTTTATATTAGTTTGTCATTTGACTACTAATTTCTGCATAATTTCTAATGTTCAACATATAGAACTAAAAGCATTATTTTTTATATAATAAAAAACCCATATATGTTATGATCTGATTGGATGATAGATTTGAGGTCTTATAGCCAGCTTCGCTATTCCCAATGAATTATATGTTTCCATATCCAAATTTTGTCATGTACGGTACTTTTTTTGTTTCTACTAATCATATTGAAATGTTTAGATATATAAAGTTTATAGTGATCGATAATTCCAAAGTTTATAACCTTCTATTGTTTGAACTACAGAACTAAAACATTAATTTTTTTATTTTTTTATTTGTGCTATTATTAGTCAGTATTAGTCCTTTATATTTGCATTGAAATGTTTGCATGTCGAAGGTTTATATCGTTGACACTTTTTTTGAGGTGCTTGAATAGGCCTGACAAATTAAATTTTTACATGACGCAAGGTCCTCAAACAAACCTGACAACTTAAATTTTTGCTTACCGCAAGGCCCTTAGACAGCCTGACAGCCTTAAATATTTATCTAAATAGGCTTCTCGTAGTACATTTTTCCTCAAAAATTTCCGTACAATGTTGCAGTGAATTTGGACAATATTGTTTTCCACTTCCAATTGAATAAGCATTGTATGTTTCATACTTATTCTAGTCTTAGATTGCAATTTCATCATTGTTGAAGCTACATACATTGTTTACTGGTTCGGTGGGTTCTACTTGTTTTTGTTGTTTGGTTCACAATTCGACCTGTGCTTCTGCCTTTCATCATTTCAGAGTAAGTTTCCATGCCATAATTTCATTTTCTATTCGTTCTTTGTTGTTCAGTGTTTGAAGTTTGCAAGTAAGAATGTTTGCTTATTTCTACTAGCATGCTTGTCATATGTTTATGGTTCCTTCTGTGCTTCATCTACAATTTCGTAATCGTTGGAGATACATATGTTGTTTACTGGTTCGATGGTTGTTTCTTGTTCATTGGTTCGTTGGTTCATCGGTTGTTGTTTGTTTTTGTTTGGCTCAAGTTTACGATTTTGGGGCCCTGGGGCTACAGTTGGTCATGTTCGTGCTTTTTCACTGGTTTGGTCCTTGTTGTTTTCCTTTGTTTTATTTGGATTTGCAGGGTTGGGGTCCTGCGCCAACAGTTGGACCTGTTCTTTGTTATTATTATTATTATTATTATTATGGGCGCTTTACAGTGTTCGGACCCTGCACCCACGAGTGGACATGCGATTGTGTTATTTGACGTGTCTGGCGAGGTTGAGATCTGTTCTACTATAAAATTTTGTTGATAATTCAGTGTTGACATGATAGAAAATAGTGGCATAAAAAATAATTGGACAACTACATGTGCAATTGCAATATCCATTGTTTTTTTGTTAAAATAAAACCTGTGCAAGATGCACTTATAAACCATGTATGGTGGAATGTGCCCATATCACAATACATGTTCTTTATCCTCTACACAGACTGGTGTGACCACGATACAATTTGTCTTGTACTTGATATATAATATGTACAACAAAGATACTGCAAAATTATATTTCCATGTCTGGAAGCATATCTGGATACTTTTCCATGGAAAACCAAAATCGTTTAGATATGGCCATGCAATTTCTTAATATTTTGGGGTTTGTAATATATTTTGGGCAGGAAAAAACTTTATATATTTATAGCCATGGATGGAGAAAAACAAAGGTTCATGTTTTTGCCTATCTTTTATTCTATTCATTGATTCTCATTTACTGTATGTACATACTACTTGTTCTCCGGTGCATACCAGCTTCCATTCATGTTCATTGTATTTTGTGCGTTCCCACATTCAAACAACCATAATAGATGGAGAAAACGACGGAGTCTTGACTGCAGCGGTCGAAGAGGAGATACAAAGGTACATGCTTGTACTGTTATTTCATATTATGTTGTTTTGTATTTTATTTATTGTCTGTATATGTGTTCACCTAGTTTATTGTATGTATATGTTGCATACCTTCCTACATAATAACTTATCTTCATTACATGTCTTCCTGCATACTAGCTTCCTTCATCTCCATTGTATTTTTCCTGCATTGATACATTTAAACAAACAGAATGGCTAGAGAGGATGATGGACTCTTTGGCGCGAATGTAGATGAGAAGTTACAGAGGTGCATACCTGTACTCTTATTTCATATTCCAGTGTTGACATTTCATTTATTTTCTGTGTATTTTTTTGCACCTTTTTTTGTTGTATGTATATCCTACGTATATTTCTTCTTATTCTCATGTGAATCATATTCTGTTTGTTGTTACATTGAAATAAATAGAACTGTTTTTATTTATTTTACATGTATTTCTTCATACTAACTTGACTTCATGTCCATTGTATATTCAACGTTGCTACCTTGGAAGAAATAGGTTGGTTGGATAGGAAGATCAATTCTTCTATGCAATAGTAGGGTTATGTGGTAAAATATTTGAAAAGCCATACCAATTGTGCTAGTAAATTAAATATACAAAGCGGGTGGGGGAATATAATATTAGATTAGAAAACGATGATTTGGTAGCAATGGACCTTTTTGATTTCTAATTTCTCTGCTTAGTCGTCTTTCTGAAAATGACTCAGTGTGTGGGTTGGCGGACTCACGGGTTCACATTTATGTTCACGACTCTACCTTATTCCATACTTACCCACTTTATCGATTGTGGGTGCTAGGCTGGTTGGTTCAAGATTGCACCCCTAGCTTTCGAGGGTCCGCAATATACAGATTGGTCGTCATGCCCCACCATCACACCCTATTTACTGTTATACATTTTTTCAGTCAAAAAATCCAAGGCATACAATATGACCCTCAAGTCCTCATGTTTCCTGAGTATCCCTTGACACCCTATTTCGTATTCCATCTCCTTCTACCCTGCATGTGAAATTGGGAACTATTATGGACAGTATACAAGGCATGCGATTATTTAGTCCTTTTGATATTCATCTACACATGCTTGCATCAGAAAAAGTTGGACTAGTGACATGGCCATGAGCAGTCAGTCAACCCAGACATCAGCAGACCAACAAGGCCAAAGGTAAACATGCATACATTATGCTCCTAGTATGTTTACCAAACAAATTTCCTCATCTATTTATTCATCTATGGCATGGTGAATATGTTGATGCCATATGAAATACATGCTTTGTAGTTCACAAGAAGTATCAACAAGTACAAGCGATACATCGAACATAGCACAGGTTTTGCAGACTAAGAGGTGTGGTTGCAAAACTCTGGCTCCATAGTTCATCCAAGTTGTGCGTCTACTTGTAAATTTATGCCAGGAAAAAAATAAAACAAAAAAATAATGCACACTACCATTCACTTTACTTTTCCTGTTAAAAAATTGTCACTAGGTCTAAACTTGTAACACCCAAAGTACTATCAATAGAGGGCTTGAACATTCGTCGAACTGAAAAAGTGTTCATCAAGGACATAATGGTCGTCTATAACACCTACTTGGACAAGGAAAACAAAACTAGATCCATTATGCGTGCTGACATGACAGACAAGGAGGCCATGATGACAGTCACACTGACTATTCCTACACAACTTGTCCAGAAACGTGCAGAAAAGATATTGTTAGGTAATGGGATATCCATTACAATTTTTAATATATTGCCCAAAACAGTATATGACCGTGGTGATTGTCATTGGATTATTTTGCTAAACGAAATAAGTATTGTGGAAAAAATTCCCACTATTTGTTCAGAATATCGTTTCATTCCGGATGCAACTATCAACCAACTTTCACAGAGAAATGCCATTTACCTAATCAGAACCATTGACGCAAATTTCACACTGGCGAGAAAACTTGGGCCGCAACACATTATCCATATAAAATATGGAGAGTCAGACAATGACAAGGCAATGATATTGTTCTCCATATCCAGTTTTGTCCTTTACTTTCACATGTGCATGTATCTCGGTTAAGTTACACAAATATTGCATTGTTTCATGTTGCAGTTGCAATTTTTTGATACCTATTCAAATTTGTTTTTGTCAATGGAACAAAAATTGCATAAAGGGAAATTTCCACTTATGCTCTTCAAAAATATAACAAATAAAAGGAATGTTAGAGAAAGGATCTTCCACACAACCCAAACAACATTTGTAACAAAGCTGCGAGTAGACATAGTACAGGATCTGAAGAAACTAACTATCTCTACAATTGTTGTGCATATACATCTACAGATTCATCATCACTTTGCTCATACAAATAGCCTTCACCAAATTTCTGCGTTTTTTTATTTTTTATTATTTTTTTATTTTTGGGGGGTGGGTGCAGTTGTATATTATATTGTTCAGTGTATTAATTCCTATTCTCATGTTTCCAGGTTGAAGGTGTTTTGGTTGCAGAGAATGCATACTTGACCCCCTTTGAGCTTGTATGTGCGAAATGAAACTCTCTTGCTTCTTCTTCCTCTTTGATAAGTGATGATACGATTGATTGTCTGTGATGCAGTAAAAAATGTCCATACATATATGGACATTGCATCAATACTGCCATTTGAACCGTGGCAAACACAACCGTGCATTTTACAATTAGGTAGCCTATGTTACAAGATGTGCTACTTGGGTTAGCAGAATTGTCGTATGAAGCATACCTACAGAAAAAGGAAAGCAATGTCTACATGTTGCATGACTTTCAGATACACAACAAATTTACCTTAAATGAGGACAATGCAATATTGCATATCGGTTGAAGAAAAAAAAAAACAAGAAAAATTACTCTGATTTCTTGAGATCAGAGTANAAAAAAAAATCATATCAATCTTTGGCAAGAAACGAAAAATATCTCATGTGTCTCTGTAATATTTCTTCAACACCTAGATGAATGTTTGTCAGACTCGAGTACTTGAGAATCTAATTACAATTGCAATCGATGCTGTTATTTTGATGTTTTCTTGCATCTCCCAATAAGAATTTTTCAATGTGTCTCTGCAATATTTCGTCAACACCCAAATGAATGCTCGTCGAACTCGAGTAATTGAGAATCTAATTAAAAATGCAATTAATGTTTTCTTTCATCTCCCAGTGAGGATTTTGCATATTTTTTTTGGTGTGCAAATTAAAAAAAAAACACGGTAGTTGGCTATGGCTTTGATGGAGGAGCCTGGACGTTTTTTGGGTGCCCAAGTTGGACAATTGTTTTTCAACTATTTAGCCATGATAGGATTTCTGCAATTTTCTTTTGGGTGCCTGAATAAAATCAAAATTTGTCTCCAACTATACATTTATTGTATGGTATATGCATTTTCTCTATGGAACATTGTGGGATCTTGCTTGCGACCTGTTTGGAGTTTACTTGGTTCTTGGTTGTATGCTTCATTCTAGAAAATTAATAATACGTTAAGGATCTTCGCAATTTGTTTCTATGGTCTTAAAGACTATAGAGGACATGATTTTCCCTTTAATATAATCTCTGTCACTATTAAATTTGAACGTTTTTGCAACAAAGTAGAGACGAATTTTCGTTAGCATAGAGTCATTTTTGTGACCAAGATGATTTTTTTTTTCCGTCGAAATACATTCGTCAGTCTAGCGGCAACACATGGATCTTCCCCGGTCTAGCGACTGGGAAAAGAAGCCTATTCAGAATAGGGAAAATTTCGGCTAGCGACGAATGTTAGTTGGTAGAACGACTAATATTAGTCGCAAGAGTGACCAAGACAGCCATGGCAAAATTAGTCAATACACCATTATGAGTTGGTAGAAAAACTAACAGGTTGGTTTCTCTAGCGACTAACAGGTTGGGGTTTGCGACCAATTGGCAATACTAGCAATGAACATGTTAGTCACTCGGCCGACTAATAGGTTGGTCGCTCTAGCGACTAACAGGTTGGGGTTTGCAACCAATTGGCAATACTAGCAACGAACATGTTAGTCACTCGACCGACTAACAAGTTGGTCACTCTAGCGACTAACAGGTTGGGGTTTGTGACCAATTGGCAATACTAGCGATGAACATGTTAGTCGCTGAAGCAACCAATGTTGTGGTTTTAAAAAAAAAAAATTATGCCATTCAACACAAGATCTTAACTAAATTTGATAACAAGTATTTAAGTGTGTCCAATCATGATGGTCATGTAATTGTAGGATCTTAACTAAACCTTGATTTCAAAATGGGTTGGATGATATGGTGGAACCATGTGAAAGGAGAACTTGATCAAACA
>JASDQU010508433.1:5043-26254 GCA_032191745.1 Picea mariana | reverse complement strand
CACTTAGAATTTTTTTGTGGATACGGTAAAGGAACAATATTAACATGTTGGCAACTATGAGGACCAGTACATGAGATGGACCACATTGCGGCAAGAGAGGGGCCAAGCAGTTCCGTAGTTCACCAATACCTTCCATACCTTGTGCACTAAGCTGAGTATCAAAGACTCCGAATGACATTTGGTTCTGAAATACTGTGGGGCTCTACACAGATACATCCAAACTGAAATGGATTTTCTGGATATCTCATCACTCGGTGCTGCCTATCGATATGCTGTTAAAATCAAGCAAAAATTTAAGCACCAAAACATACGGGAGTTTGGTTCTGCAAATTCGCAACAACCAAAGTATGACAAAGACAACCCTAACAAACAGTCTCCCGAAAACCAGTCCAAGACACAGGAAAAGAAGGGTCACAGGAAGAGAAAGAACACCAGAAAATGGTGCGATTTCCACAAAATCCCCTGGCACAACACCGATGAATGTCACTCAAAACAGTCATTGGTGGCCAAAATCAAATAAAAGGAGTCGAACCTTGATTCAGAATCTGATTCCGAAAATACTGGTAAAGGACAGATCATTGACGTAGACCCCACTGCTATTGTCACGACTGTAGCAATTCAACCAGAAGAACCAACAGATCCTGAAGAGGGGGACCACCTTTTTCATTCACAGATGTGAGTGAAGGGGACCCCACTGCATTTTATTGTTGATAGGGGAAGATAGAAAAACCTCATCTCAGCAAATTTTTTCTAACAGTTGGGATTGTCGACAAAACCACACGCACAACCATACAACACCGGGTGACTTCGCCAAGGACAAGATCTTCGTGTCAGCGAGCCGTGTCAATTGTCATATGGCATCCAACCCTTCAAGGATGAGGTATTATGTGATGTTGCCCCACTGGATGTCTGTGATGTTCTCTTGGGCCATCCATATATGTGGAAGAGCCATGCTATTTATGAGTCTCGACCTCGTAGTGTCATTGTCACTTTGGGGGTTCATCCCTACAGAATACCAGAGGTAGTTTCCACTACTGTTCCACCTAAAAAGTGTCGCAAAGTAGTATCTCATACTGCAAAATTTAGCTTCTTCACAATCTGTTCAAAAGGAGAACAAAAGGACACTGCAACCACTACAGCCTTGCCCCAAGCACCTTCTATCCCACAGAAGCAGGTCGACAAGGCTGTAGAAAAATGCAAATATTCCTTCTGCACAACATCCTCTCATGTAGCCCAACTTGTTGAACAACCTCGGCCTCAACAAGTTCGTGACAGACTTCCACAAACTGAGCAGCGCGACATCTCCAGCAAGGCAAGCAGCTCACCAAGATGCAGATTCAGCAAACGCTTTTTCCTCTGCCCTGGGAACTCAACGCAATGGAGACCATTTCTTCCTAAGGAGGGAGGATTGATGCAGATGGATATCGATGGCCACCCACCTTTTTTGACTGGCTCAAAATATTTTTTTTGGCAAATTTGACAATTTTCTATTTTTAGTAGTTTTTAACTTCCGGGGCCATTTTGAGGGCCCAAATGATGGTTTTTCAAGATCGAGGTTCCCAATGATTTCAAAATGTATAATTGATCCCCCAAAATGAATCTCCGCGATGATACCTTTCCAATGAGCTATCATGCACCTAAAACGGAGATCGTATGCAAACGTTACGACCCCGGGAAGTTAATGTACTAACTTACGCAAACAGGGCCCACATGACTTTTGATGCTTCATCTCCTAGGGTTAGGTTTTTGGATGTCTAGGGTTTTTGGCATTCTTGATTATTTTAAAAAAGGCCCTCAGATCCTCATTGTAACCATCTTCTTTCGAATGCGAGTAGCCATCACATCTCTTCTAAGAGATAAGCTGCCACCATTCTAGCGAGTCTTTCACTCCGTATTTTTACAGTCTCTGTACATTTCTTTCATTAATCGAAATCGTGTATTACTATATATATGTGTTTATGGTTGCATCTCTGATACATTTCTATTATATTATTGAATATCTGCGATATTTCTGTGCATTTCTTTATTATATCTCCACTCTCATTTCGTGCCGAAAATAATCTGGATCAGTGGTATCAGAGAAGGTTGTTCTTGATCATTTTTTTAGTGCATGTCCCTGATGAGGTCCGAGTATAGCAATTTGTCTCTTGAGCTTGTCTCTTTTGAGGAAAATCGTTCTTGCACACCCAAGAAACCCTCAATGGAAGAAGAAAAGAAAAACGACGGAGCAGACAATCCTATCAGTCTGTTGCTTGAGCAAGCTCTCACACGACAGAGGGACAAAATGATGGAGAATTTTTCCCACATCCTTCAACGACTGTCGATAGCAACAGGCACATCTTCATCAAACGAACACTTTGGAGGCACCTCTCATTTCAAGGTACAAGTTAATTTTGATATTCTTGTATTTGAAGGAGAGATAGATGCAGAAATCCTAGACAAATGGTTAAATCTGCTAGAAGGTTATTTCTCTGTTCACAAATTTTTCGACAAAAAAAGATCGCCTTCACACTCCTTAAAGATCTCCCCCATGTCAAACATTGGTGGGAAACTTAATGGGAGCAGAGTTCCACAGAGGAGTCTGAAATATATGGGGTTGATCCCACTTGGGATTTTTTTGTGGATGAGGTAAAGGAACAATATTACCCTGTTGGCAACTATGAGGACCAGTACATGAGATGGACCACACTGTGGAAAGAGAGGGGCCAAGCAGTCCCAAAGTTCACCAATACCTTCCATACCTTGCGCACCAAGCTGGGTATCATAGACTTTGAACGAAATTTGGTTCTGAAATACCGTGGGGCTCTACACAGATACATCCAAACTGAAATGTATTTATAGACATCTCATCACTCGTTGCTGCCTATTGATATGCTGTTAAAATCGAGCATAAATTTAGGCACCAGAATAAACAGGAGTTTGGATCTGCAAATCCGCAACAACCAAAGTATGACAAAGACATCCCTAACAAATAGTCTCCCAAAAACCAGTCCAAGATGCAGGAAAAGAAGGGTCACAGGAAGACAAAGAAGGACACCGGAAAATGGTGCGATTTCCACAAAAGCCCCTAGCACAACACCAATGAATGTCGCACAAAACAGTCATTGATGGCCGAGATCAAATACAATGAGCCGAACCCTAATTCAGAATCTGATTCCGAAAATACTAGTAAAGGACATATCATTGACGCAGACCCTGCTACTATTGTCATGACCGCAATAATTCAACCAGAAGAACCAATAGATCCTGAAGAGGGGGAGCACCTATTTCATTCACAGATGTGGGTGAAAGGGACCCCACTCCATTTTATTGTTGATAGTGGAAGCCAGAAGAACCTCATCTCAGCAGAGGTTTTCTAACAGTTGGGATTGTTNTTAGCCAACAGTGTCAATTTTCATATGGAATCCAACCCTTCAAGGATGAGGTATTATGTGATGTTGCCCCACTGGATGTCTGTGATGTTCTCTTGGGCCAACCATATATGTCGAAGCACCATGCTATTTATGAGTCTCGACCTCATAGTGACATTGTCAATTTGAGGGGTCATCTCTACAGAATACCAGAGGTAGTTCCCACTACTGTTCCACCTAAAAGGTGTCACAAAGTAGTATCTCATACTGCAAAATTTATCTTCTTCACAATCTGTTCAAAATGAGAACAGAAGGACACTGCAACCACTACAGCCTCGCCCCAAGCACCTTCTATCCCATAGAAGCAAGTCGACAAGGCTACAGAAAAATGCAAATATTCCTTCTGCACAACGTCCTCTCATGTAGCCCAACTTGTTGAACAACCTCGGCCTCAACAAGTTCATGACAAACTTCCACAAACTGAGCAACGCGACGTCTCCAGCAAGGCAAGCAGCTCACCAAGATGCAGATTCAACAAACGCTTTTCCCTCTCCCCCAGGAACTCAACGCAATGGAGACCATTTATTCCTAAGGATGGAGGATTGATCCAGGTGGATATCGGTGGCCACCCACCTTTTCTGACTGACTCAAAATAGTTTTCTGGCAAATTTGACAATTTACTATTTTTAGTAGTTTTTAACTTCCAGGGCCATTTTAAGGGCCCAAATGAGGGTTTTTCAATATTGAGGTTCCCAATGATTTTTGAATGTATAATTGAGCCCCCAAAATGAATCTCCTCAACGATATCTTTCCAACGAGCTATCATACGCCTAAAACGGAGATCGTATGCAAAAGTTACGACCCTGGGAAGTTAATGTACTAACATACCCAAACAAGCCCCACATGACTTTTGGTGCTTCATCTCCTAGGGTTAGATTTTTGGATGTCTAGGTTTTTTGGCATTCTTGATTATTGTAAAAAAGGCCTTCAGAGCCTCATTGTAACCATCTTCTGGCGAATGCGAGTAGCTGTCACATCTCTTCTCAGAGATAAGTTGCCACCATTCTAGTGAGTCTTTCACTCTGTATTTTTACAGTCTCTGAACATTTCTTTCATTAATAGAAATCGTGTATTACTATATATCTGTGTTTATGGTTGCATATTTGATACATTTATGTTATATTATTGAATATCTACGATATCTCTGTGCATTTATTTATTATATCTCCGCTCTCATTTCATGTCGAAAATAATCTGGATCAGTGGTATCAGAGCAGGTTGTTCTTGATCATTTTTTCAGTGCATGTCCCCGACGAGGTCCGAGTATAGCAAGTTGGGCCTCGAGCTTGTCTCCCTTGAGGAAAATCGCTCTCGCACACCCAAGAAACCCTCAATGGAAGAAGAAAAGAAAAACAATGGATCAGACGATCCTATTAGTCTGTTGCTTGAGTAAGATCTCACGTGTCAGAGGGACAAAATGATGCAAAATTTTTCCCATATCCTTCAATGCCTGCCGATAGCAACGGGCGCATCATCATCAAGCGACCACTTTGGAGGAACCTCTCCTTTCAAGGTACAAGTTAATTTTGATATTCTTGTATTTGAAGGATAGATAGATGCAGAAGCCCTAGACAAATGGTTAAATATGCTAGAAGGTTATTTCTCTGTTCACAAATTTTCTGACAAAGAAACGATCGCCTTCGCACTCCTTAAAGATCTCCCCCATGTCAAACATTGGTGGGAAACATATTGGGAGAAGCATTCCATAGAAGCGTTTGAAATATATGGGGCCGATCCCACTTGGGATTTTTTTGTGGATGCGGTAAATGAACAATATTACCTTGTTGGAAACTATGAGGACCAGTACATGAGATGGAATACACTGCGGCAAGAGAGGGGCCAAGAAGTTATGGAGTTCACCAGTACCTTCCATACCTTGCGCACTAAGCTGGGTATCAAAGATTCTGAATGACATTTGGTTCTGAAATACCATGGGGCTCTACACAGATACATCCAAACTGAAATGGATTCGCTGGACATCTCATCACTCGGTGTTGCCTATCGATATGCTATTAAAATCAAGAAGAAATTTAAACACCAGAACAAATGGTAGTTCGGGTCTGCAAATATGCAACAACCAAAGTATGACAAAGACATCCCTAACAAACAGTTTCTCGAAAACCAGTCCAAGACACATGAAAAGAAGGGTCATAGGAAAACAAAGAAGGACACTGGAAAATGGTATGATTTCCACAAAATCCCTTGACACAACACCAATGGATGTCCCTCAAAAGAGTCATTGGTGGCTGAGACCAAATACAAAGAGCCGAAACCAGATTCAGAATCTGATTCCGAAAATACTGGTAAAGGACAGATCATTGACGCAGACCCCACTGCTATTATCGCGACCGCAACAATTCAACCAGAAGAACCAATAGATCCTAAAGAGGGGGACAACCTTTTTCATTCACAGATGTGGGTGAAGGTGACTCCACTGCATTTTATTGTTGATAGCAGAATCCAGAAGAACCTCATCTTAGCAGACGTTGTGAAATAGTTGGGATTGTCGACAACACCACACCCGCAGCCATACAACATCAGGTGGCTTCATCAAAGAGGAGATCTTCGTGTCAGCCAGCAATGTCAATTGTCATATGGCATCCAACCCTTCAAGGATGAGGTATTATGTGATGTTTCCCCACTGAATGTCTGTGATGTTCTCTTGGGCCAGCCATATGTGTGGAAGCACCATTCTATTTATGAGTCTCGACCTCGTAGTGTCATTTTCACTTTGGTCTCACTACTGTTCCACCTAAAAAGTTCCGCAAAGTAGTATCTCATACTGCAAAATTTATCTTCTTCATAATCTGTTCAAAAGGAGAACAGAAGGACACTGCAACCACTACAACCTCACCCCAAGCACGTTCTATCCCACAGAAGCAAGTCGAAAAGGCTGCAGAAAAATGCAAATATTCCTTCTACACAACATCCTCTCATGTAGCCCGACTTGTTGAACAGCCTCGGCCTCAACAATTTCGTGACAGACTTCCACAAACTGAGCAGCGCGACATCTCCAGCAAGGCAAGCAACTCACCAAGATGCAGATTCTGCAAATGCTTTTCCCTCTCCCTCAGGAACTCAATGCAATGGAGACCATTTCTTTCTAAGGAGGTAGGATTGATCTAGGTGGATATCGTTGTCCACCCACCTTTTTCGACTGACTCAAAATAGTTTTCTAGCAAATTTGGCAATTTACTAATTTTAGTAGTTTTTAACTTCCGGGGCCATTTTGAGGGCCTAAATGAAGGTTTTTTGAGATTGAGGTTCTCAATGATATCCAAATTCATTAGTGAGCCCCCAAAATGAATCTCCTCGACGATACCTTTCCAATGAGCTATCATACGCCTAAAACGAAGATCGTATGCAAAAGTTACGACCCCGGGAAGTTAATGTACTAACTTACCCAAACGGGACCCACATGACTTTTGGCGCTTCATCTCCTAGGGTTAGGTTTTTGGATGTCTAGGGTTTTTGAAATTCTTGATTATTGTAAAAAATGCCTTCAGAGCCTCATTGTAACCATCTTCTTGTGAATGCGAGTAGCCATCACATCTCTTCTCAGAGATATGCTTCCACCATTCTAGCGAGTCTTTCACTCTGTATTTTTATAGTCTCTATACATTTCTTTCATTAATAGAAATCGTGTATTACTGTATATCTATTTTTATGGTTTCATCTCTAATACATTTCTATTTTATTATTGAATATCTGCGATATCTCTGTACATTTCTTTATTATATCTTTGCTCTCATTTCGTGCCGAAAATAATCTGGATCAGTGGTATTAGAGCAGGTTGTTCTTGATCGTTTTTTTAGTGCATGTCCCCGACGAGGTCCGAGTATAGAATGTTGGGTCTCGAGATTGTATCTCTTGAGGACAATCGCTCTCGCACACCCAAGAAACCCTCAATGGCAGAAGAAAAGAAAAACGACGGAGCAGACGATCCTATCAGTCTGTTGCTTGAGCAAGCTCTCACGCGACAGAGGGACGAAACGATGGAGAATTTTTCCCACATCCTTCAACGCATGCCGATAGAAACGAACGCATATTCATCAAGTGGGCACTTTGGAGGCACCTCTCCTTTCAAGGTACAAGTTAATTTTGATATTCTTGTATTTGAAGGACAGATAGATGCAGAAGCCCTAGACAACTGGTTAAATCTGCTAGAAGGTTATTTCTCTATTCACAAATTTTCCGACAAAGAAAGGATCGCCTTCACACTCCTTAAAGCTCCCCCCCATGTCAAACATTGGTGGGAAACTTATTGGGAGCAGAGTTCCACAGAGGAGTCTGANACAATATTACCCTATTGGAAACTATGAGGACCAGTACATGAGATGGACCTCACTGTGGCAAGAGAGGGGCCAAGCAGTTCCAGAGTTCACCAATACCTTCCATACCTTGCACACCAAGCTGGGTATCAAAGACTCCGAACGAAATTTGCTTATGAAATACCGTGGGGCTCTACATAGATACATCCAAACTGAGATGGATTTTTTGGACATCTCATCACTCGGTGCTGCCTATCGATATGCTGTTAAAATCGAGCAGAAATTTAAGCACCAGAACAAACGGGAGTTTGTGTCTGCAAATACGCAACAACCAAAGTATGACAAAGACAACCCTAACAAACAGTCTCCTGAAAACCAATCCATGACACAGGAAAAGAAGTGTCACAGGAAGACAAAGAAGGATACCGGAAAATGGTGCGATTTCCACATAAGCCCCTGGCACAACACCGATGAATGTCACTCAAAATAGTCTTTGGTGGCCAAGATCAAATAAAAGGAGTCGAACCCTGATTCAGAATATGATTCTGAAAATACTGGTAAAGGACAGATCATTGATGTAGACCCCACTTCTATTGTCACAACCGCAGCTATTCAACCAGAAGAACCAACAGATCCTAAAGAGGGGGAGCGCCTTTTTCATTCACAGATGTGGGTGAAGGGGAACCCGCTGCATTTTATTGTTGATAGCGGAAGCCAGAAGAACCTCATCTCAACAGAGGTTGTCTAACAGTTGGGATTGTCGACAACACCACACCCGCAACCATACAACATCGGGTGGCTTCGCGAAGGACGAGATCTTTGTGTCAGCCAGCAGTTTCAATTGTCATATGGCATCTAATCCTTCAAGGATGAGGTATTATGTGATGTTTCCCCACTGGATGTCTGTGATGTTCTCTTGGGCCAGCCATATATGTGGAAGCGCGATGCTATTTATGAGTCTCGACCTCATAGTGTCATTGCCACTTTGGAAGGTCATCTCTTCAGAATACCAGAGGTAGTTCCCACTACTTTTCCTCCTAAAAGGTGCCACAAAGTAGTATCTAATACTGCAAAATTTAGCTTCTTCACAATCTGTTCAAAAGGAGAGCAAAATGACACTGCAACCACTAAAGCCTCACACCAAGCACCTTCTATCCCACAGAAATAGGTCGACAAGGCTGCAGAAAAATGAAAATATTCCTTCTACACAATTTCCTCTCATGTAGCCCGACTTGTTAAACAACCTCGGCCTCAACAAGTTCGTGACAGACTTCCACAAACTGAGCAGTGTGACATCTCCAGCAAGGCAAGCAGTTCACCAAGATACAGATTCAACAAACGCTTTTCCCTCTCCCCCAGGAACTCAACGCAATGGAGACCACTTCATCCTAAGGAGGGAGGATTGATCCAGGTGGATATCGGTGGCCACCCACCTTTTCCGACTGGCTCAAAACAGTTTTCTGGCAAATTTGACAATTTACTATTTTTAGTAGTTTTTAACTTACGGGGCCATTTTGAGGGCCCAAATGAAGGTTTTTCGAGATCGAGGTTCTCAATTGTGGCCGAATGCATAATTGATCCCCCAAAATAAATATCCTCGACGATACCTTTCGAACGAGATATCATACACCTAAAACGGGGATCGTATGCTAAAGTTACGACCCTGGGAAGTTAATGTACTAACTTACCCAAACGGGGCCCACATGACTTTTGGCGCTTCATCTCCTAGGGTTAGGTTTTTGTATGTCTAGGGTTTTTGGCATTCTTGATTATTGTAGAAAATCCCTTCAGAGCCTCATTGTATTTTTATAGTCTCTGTACACTTCTTTCATTAATAGAAATCATGTATCACTGTATATCTGTGTTTATCTCTGATAAATTTCTGTTATATTATTAAATATCTGTGATATCTCTGTGAATTTCTTTATTATATCTCCTCTCTCATTTTGTGCTGAAAATAATCTGGATCAGTGGTATCAGAGCAGGTTGTTCTTGATCATTTTTTCAGTGCATGTCCCCGACGAGGTCCGAGTATAGCAAGTTGGGTCTCGAGCTTGTATCTCTTGAGGACAGTCACTCTCGCACACCCAAGAAACCCTTAATGGCAGAAGAAAAGAAAAAAAATGGAGCAGACGATCCTATCAGTCTGTTTCTTGAGCAAGATTTCAAGCGACAGAGGGATGAAATGATGGATAATTTTAACCACATCCTTCAATGCTTGCTGATAGCAATGGGCACATCTTCATCAAGCGGCCACTTTGGAGGCACCTCTCCTTTCAAGGTACAAGTTAATTTTGATATTCCTATATTTGAAGGACAGATAGATACAGAAGCCCTAGAAAAATGGTTAAATCTTCTAGAAGGTTATTTCTCTGTTCACAAATTTTTCGACAAAGAAAAGATCGCCTTCGCACTCCTTAAAGCTCTCCCCCATGTCAAACATTGGTGGGAAACTTATTGGGAGAAGAGTTCCACAGAGGAGTCTGAGATATATGGGGCCAATCCCACTTGGGATTTTTTTTTGGATGCAGTAAATGAACAATATAACCCTTTTGGCAACTATGAGGACCAGTACATGAGATGGACCACACTGCGGCAAGAGAGGGGTCAAGAATTTCTGGAGTTCACCAATACCTTCCATACCTTGTGCACCAAGCTGGGTATCAAAGACTCCAAACGATATTTGGTTCTGAAATACCGTGGGGCTCTACAAAGATACATCCAAACTGAAATGGATTTTCTGGACATCTCATCACTCAGTGCTGCCTATCGATATGTTGTTAAAATCGAGCAGAAATTTAAGCACCAAAACAAACGGGAGTTTGGGTCTGCAAATCCGCAACAACCAAAGTATGACAAAGATATCCTTAACAAATAGTCTCCCAAAAACCAGTCCAAGACACAGGAAAAGAAGGGTCACGAGAAGACAAATAAGGACACCAAAAAATGGTGCGTTTTTCAGAAAATCCCCCAGCACAACACCGATGAATGTCACTCAAAACAGTGATTGGTGGCTGAGATCAAATACAAGGAGTCAGATCCTGATTTAGAATACAATTATGAAAATATTGGTAAAGGAAAGAACATTGACGCAGACCCCATTGCTATTGTCATGAATGCAACAATTCAACCAGAAGAACCAACAGATCCTGAAGATGGGGAGTTACTTTTTCATTCACAGATGTGGGTGAAGGGGACCCCGCTGCATTTTATTGTTGATAACAGAATCTAGAAGAACCTCATCTCAGCAGAGGTTCTGAAACCGTTGGGATTGTCGACAACACCACACCTGCATCCATACAACATCGGGTGGCTTCGCCAAGGACGATATCTTTGTGTCAGCCAGCAGTGTAAATTGTCATATGGCATCCAACCCTTCAAGGATGAGGTATTATGTGATGTTTTCCCACTGGATGTCTGTGACATTCTCTTGGTCCAGCCATATATGTGGAAGTGCCATGCTATTTATGAGTCTCGACCTCGTAGTTTCATTGTCACTTTGGGGGGTCATCTTTACAGAATACTAGAGGTAGTTCCCACTACTATTCCACCTAAAAAGTGTCGCAAAGTAGTATCTCATACTGCAAAATTTATCTTATTCACAATCTATTCAAAAGGAGAACAGAAGGACACTACAACCACTACAGCCTTGCCCCAAGCACATTCTATCCCACAGAAGCAGGTCGAGAAGGTTGTAGAAAAACGCAAAGATTCATTCTGCACAACGTCCTCTCATGTATCCCGACTTGTTGAACAGCTTCGACCTCAACAAGTTTGTGACAGACTTCCACAAACTGAGTAGCGCGACGTCTCCAGCAAGGAAAGCAGCTCACCAAGATGCAGATTCAGGAAACGCTATTCCCTCTCCCCTGGGAACTCAACGCAATGGAAACCATTTCTTCCTAAGGAGGGAGGATTGATCCAGGTGGATATCGATGGCCACCCACCTTTTTCGACTCGCTCAAAATAGTTTTATGGAAAATTTGACAATTTACTATTTTTAGTAGTTTTTAACTTCCGGGGCCATTTTGAGGGCCCAAATGAAGGTTTTTCGAGATCGAGGTTCTCAATAATAATCAAAAGCACAATTGAGCCCCCAAAATGAATATCCTCAATGATACCTTTCCAACGAGCTATCATATGCCTAAAACGGAGAACGTTTGCAAAAGTTACGACACTGGGAAGTTAATGTACTAACTTACCCAAACGGCGCCCACATGACTTTTGGTGCTTCATCTCCTAGGGTTAGGTTTTTGGATGTCTAGGGTTTTTGGCATTCTTGATTATTGTAAAAAAGGCCTTCAGAGCCTCATTTTAACCATCTTCTTGCGAATGCGAATAGCCGTCACATCTCTTCTCAGAGATAAGCTGCCACCATTGTAGTTAGTCTTTCACTCTGTATTTTTACAGTATCTGTACATTTCTTTCATTAATAGAAATCGTGTATTACTGTATATCTATGTTTATGGTTGCATCTTTGATACATTTCTGTTATATTATTGAATATCTGTGATATCTCTGTGTATTTCTTATTATATCTCCGCTCTCATTTCGTGCTGAAAATAATCCGAATCAGTAGTATCAGAGCAGGGTGTTCTTGATCATTTTTTCAGTGCATGTCCCCGACGAGGTCCGAGTATAGCAAGTTGGGTCTCAAGGTTGTATCTCTTGAGGACAATCGCTCTCGCACACCCAAGAAACCCTCAATGGCAGAAGAAAAGAAAAATGATGGAGCAGATGATCTTATCAATTTGTTGCTTGAGCAAGCCCTCATGCGACAGAGGGATGAAATGATGGAGAATTTTTCCCACATCCTTCAATGCCTGCCGATAGAAACGGGCGCATATTCATCAAGCAGCCACTTTGGAGGCACCTCTCCTTTCAAGGTACAATTTAATTTTAATATTCCTGTATTTGAGGGACAGATAGATGCAGAAGCCCTAGACAAATGGTTAAATATATTAGAAGGTTATTTCTCTGTTCACAAATTTTTCGACAAAGAAAAGATCGCCTTCGCACTCCTTAAATCTCTCCCCCATGTCAAATATTGGTGGGAAAATTATTAGGAGAAGAGTTCCACAGAGGAGTTTGAAATATATGGGGTCGGTCCCACTTGGGATTTTTTTGTGGATGCGGTAAAGGAACAATATTACCCTGTTGAAAACTATGAGGACCAGTACATGAGATGGACCACAATACGGCAAGAGAGGGGCCAAGTAGTTCCGGATTTCACCAATACCTTCCATACGTTGCGCACCAAGCTGGGTATCAAAGACTCCGAATGACATTTGATTCTGAAATACCGTGGGGCTCTACATAGATACATCCAAACTGAAATGGATTTTCTAGACATCTGATCAATCGGTGCCGCCTATCGATATGTTGTTAAAATTGAACATAAATTTAAGCACCATAACATACGGGAGTTTGGGTTTGCAAATCTGCAACAACCAAAGTATGACAAAGACATCCCTAACAAGCAATATCCTAAAAACCAATCCAAGACACAGGAAAAGAAGGGTCACGGGAAGACAAAGAAGGACACTGAAAAATGGTGTGATTTCCAAAAAATCTCCTGGCACAACACCGTTGAATGTCACTCAAAACAGTCATTGGTGGCTGAGATCAAATACAAGGAGCTGAACCCTGATTCAGAATCTAATTCCAAAAATACTGGTAAAGGACAGATCATTGATGAAGACCCCACTGCTATTGTCGCAACCGTAACAACTCAACCAGAAGAACCAACAGATCCTGAAGAGGGGGGGTGCCTTTTTCATTCACAAATGTGGGTGAAGGGGACCCTGCTGCATTTTATTGTTGATAGAAGAATCCATAAGAACCTCATCTCAATATACGTTGTCAAATAGTTGGGGTTATCGACAACACCACACCCGTAGCCGTACAACATCGGGTGGCTTTGCCAAGGACGAGATCTTCATGTCAGCCAGCAGTGTCAATTTTCATATGGCATCCAACCCTTCAAGGATGAGGTATTATGTGATGTTTCCCCACTGGATGTCTGTGATGTTCTCTTGGGCTATCCATATATGTGGAAGCGCCGTGCTATTTATGAGTCTCGACCTCGTAGTGTCATTGTCACTTTGGGGGGTCATCTCTACAGAATACCAAAGGTAGTTCCCACTACTGTTCCACCTAAAAAGTGTCGCAAAGTAGTATCTCATGCTGCAAAATTTAGCTTCTTCACAATATGTTCAAAAGGAGAACATAAGGACACTGCAACCACTATAGCATCGCCCCAAGCACCTTCTATCCCACAGAAGCAGGTCGACAAGGCTGCAGAAAAATGCAAAGATTCCTTCTGCATAACGTCCTCTCATGTAGCCTGACTTGTTGAACAACCTCAGCCTCAACAAGTTCATGAAAAACTTCCACAAACTAAGCAGCCTGATGTCTCTAGCAAGGCAAGGAGCTCACCAAGATGAAAATTCAACAAACGCTTTTTCCCTCTCCCCCGGGAACTCAATGCAATGGAGACCATTTCTTCCTGAGGAGGGAGGATTGATCCAGGTTCTCAGTTGCGGACGAATTCATAATTGAGACCCCAAAATGAATCTCCTCGACGATACCTTTCGAACGAGCTATCATACGCCTAAAACAGGGATCGTATGCAAAAGTTGCGACCCCGAGAAATTAATGTACTAACTTACCCAAACGGGGCCCACATGACTTTTGGCGCTTCATCTCCTAGGGTTAGGTTTTTGGATGTCTAGGGTTTTTGGCATTCTTGATTATTGTAAAAAATCCCTTCAAAGCCTCATTGTAACCATCTTCTTGCAAATGCGAGTAACTGTCACATCTCTTCTCAGAGATAAGCTGTCATCATTCTAGCGAGTCTTTCACTCTGTATTTTTATAGTCTCTGTACATTTCTTTCATTAATAGAAATCATGTATTACTACATATCTGTGTTTATGGTTTCATATCTGATACATTTCTGTTATATTATTGAATATCCACGATATCTCTGTGCATTTATTTATTATATCTCGGCTCTCATTTTGTGCTGAAAATAATCCGGATCAGTGGTATCAGAGCAGGTTGTTCTTGATCATTTTTTCAGTGCATGTCCCCAACGAGGTCCGAGTATAGAAAGTTGGTTCTCGAGCTTGTCTCTCTTGAGGAAAATCACTCTCGCACACCCAAGAAACCATCAATGGCAGAAGAAAAGAAAAACGACGGAGCAGATGATCCTATCAGTCTGTTGCTTGAGCAAGCTCTCACGCAACAGAGGGACGAAATGATGGAGAAGTTTTCCCACATCCTTCAATGCCTACTGATAGCAATGGGTGCATCTTCATCAAGCGACCACTTTGGAGGCACCTCTCCTTTCAACGTACAAGCTAATTTTGATATTCCTGTATTTGAAGGACAGATAGATGGAGAAGCTCTAGACAACTGGTTAAATCTGCTAGAAGGTTATTTCTCTGTTCACAAATTTTTTGACAAAGAAAAGATCGCCTTCACACTCCTTAAATTTCTCCTCCATGTCAAACATTGGTGGGAAACTTATTGGGAGAAGCATTCCACAAAGGAGTATTAAATATATGGAGTCGATCCCACTTGGGATTTTTTTTTGGATGCGGTAAATGAACAATATTACCCTGTTGGCAACTATGAGGACCAGTACATGGGATGGACCACACTGTGGCAAGAGAGGGGCCAAGTAGTTCTAGAGTTCACCAATACCTTCCATACCTTGCGCACCAAGCTAGGTATCAAAGACTACAAATGACATTTGGTTTTGAAATACCATGGGGCTCTACACAAATACATTCAAACTGAAATGGATTTTCTGGACATCTCATGACTCGGTGTTGCCTATCGATATGCTGTTAAAATTGAGCAGAAATTTAAGCACCAGAACAAATAGGAGTTCGGGTCTGCAAATCCACAATAACCAAAGTATGACAAAGACATCCCTAAAAAACAGTCTCCCGAAAACCAGTCCAAGACACAGGAAAATAAGGGTCATGGGAAGACAAAGAAGGACACTGGAAAATGGTGTGATTTCCACAAAATCCCTTGACACAACACCGATGAATGTCACTCAAAAAAGTCATTGGTGGCTGAGATCAAATACAAGGAGCCAAACCTTGATTCAGAATTTGATTATGAAAATACTGGTAAAGGACAGATCATTGACACAGACCCCACTGCTATTGTCGCGACCACAACAATTCAACCAGAAGAACCAACAGATCGTGAAGAGGGGAAGTGTCTTTTTCATTCACAGATGTGGGTGAAGGGGACCCCGTTGCATTTTATTGTTGATAGTGGAAGCCAGAAGAACCTTATCTTAGTAGAGGTTGTCAAACAGTTGGGATTGTCGACAACACCACACCTGCAACCATACAACATCGAGTGGCTTCGCCAAGGATGAGATCTTTGTGTCAGCCAACAGTGTCAATTTTCATATAGCATCCAACCCTTCAAGGATGAGGTATTAGGTGATGTTGCCCCACTGGATGTCTATGATGTTGTCTTGGGTAAGCCATATATCTGGAAATGCCATGCTATTTATGAGTCTCGACCTTGTAGTGTCATTGTCACTTTGGGGGGTCATCTCTACAGAATACCAAAGGTAGTTCCCACTATTGTTCCACCTAAAAAGTGCCGCAAAGTAGTATCTCATACTGCAAAATTTAGCTTCTTCACAATCTGTTCAAAAGGAGAACAGAAGGACACCGCAACAACTAAAGCCTCACCCCAAGCACCTTCTATCCCACAAAAGCAGGTCGACAAGGCTACAGAAAAACACAAAGATTCCTTCTGCACAACGTCCTCTCATGTAGCCTGACTTGTTGAACAACTTCGGCCTCAACAAGTTCATGACAAACTTCCACAAACTGAGCAGTGCGACGTCTCCAGCAAGGCAAGCAGCTCACCAAGATGCAAATTCAGCAAACGCTTTTCCCTCTCCCCCGGGAACTCAACGCAATGGAGACTATTGCTTCCTAAAGAGGGAGGATTGATCCAAGTGGATATCAGTGGCCACCCACCTTTTCCAACTAGCTCAAAACAGTTTTTTGACAAATTGGGCAATTTACTATTTTTAGTAGTTTTTAACTTTCGGGGCCATTTTGAGGGCCCAAATGAAGGTTTTTTTAGATCGAGGTTCTCAATGATATACAAATACATAATTGAGCCCACAAAATGAATCTCCTCGATGATACATTTCCGATGATCTATCATATGCCTAAAATAGAGATCGTATGCAAAAGTTACGACCCCGGGAAGTTAATGTACTAACTTACCCAAATGGGGCCCACATGACTTTTGGCGCTTCATCTCCTAGGGTTAGGTTTTTGGATGTCTAGGGTTTTTTGAATTCTTGATTATTGTATAAAAGGCCTTCAAAGCCTCATTGTAACCATCTTCTTGCGAATGTGAATAGTCGTCACATCTCTTCTCAGAGGTAAGCTGGCACCATTCTAGCAAGTCTTTCACTCTATATTTTTATAGTCTCTCTACATTTATTTCATTAATAGAAATCGTGTATTACTGTATATCTATGTTTATGGTTGCATCTCTTATACATTTCTGTTATATTATTGAATATCTAGGATATCTCTGTGAATTTCTTTATTATATCTCCTCTCTCATTTCGTGCTGAAAATAATCTGAATCAGTGGTATCAGAGCAGGTTGTTCTTGATAGTTTTTTTAGTGCATGTCCCCAACGAGGTCCGAGTATAGAAAGTTGGGTCTCGAGCTTGTATCTCTTGAGGAAAATCGCTCTCGCACACCCAATAAACCCTCAATGGGAGAAGAAAAAAAAAACGATGGAGCAGACGATCCTATTAGTCTGTTGCTTGAGCAAACTCTCACATGACAGAGGGACGAAATGATGGAGAATTTTTCCCACATCCTTCAACGCCTGTCAATAGAAATGGGTACATCTTCATCAAGAGGCCACTTTGGAGGCACCTCTCCTTTCAATGTACAAGTTAATTTTGATATTCCTGTATTTGAAGGACATATAGATGCAGAAGCCCTAGACAAATGGTTAAATCTATTAGAAGGTTATTTCTCTGTTCACAAATTTTCCGACAAAGAAAAGATCGCCTTCGCACTCCTTAAAGATCTCCCCCATGTCAAACATTGGTGGGAAACTTATTGGGAGCAGAGTTCCACAGAGGAGTTTGAAATATATGGGGCCGATCCCACTTGGGATTTTTTTGTGGATGTGGTAAAGGAACAATATTACCCTGTTGGCAACTATGAGGAGCAGTACATGAGATGGACCACACTGCGGAAAAAGAGGGGCCAAGAAGTTCTAGAGTTCACTAATACTTTCCATACCTTGCGCACCAAGATGGATATCAAAGACTTCGAATGACATTTGGTTCTGAAATACCGTGGGGCTCTACACAGATACATCGGAACTAAAATGGATTTTCTGGACATCTTATCAGTCGGTGCCTCCTATCGATATGTTGTTAAAATCGAGCAGAAATTTAAGCACCAAAACAAACGGGAGTTCGGGTCTGCAAATCCACAACAACCAAAGTATGAAAAAGACAACCCTAACAAACAGTCCCCCGAAAACCAGTCCAAGACGCAGGAAAAGAAGGGTCATGGGAAGAGAAAGAAGGACACCAGAAAATGGTGCGATTTCCACAAAAGCCCCTGGCACAACACCGATGAATGTCGCTCAAAACAGTCATTGGTGGTCAAGATCAAGTACAAGGAGCCGAAGCCTGATTTAGAATCTGATTCCGAAAATACTGGTAAAGGACAGATCATTGACGAAGACCCCACTGCTTTTGTCGCGACCGCGACAGTTCAACCAGAAGAACCAACAGATCCTGAAGAGGGGGAGCGTCTTTTTGATTTACAGATGTGGGTGAAGGTGACCCCTCTGCATTTTATTGTTGATAGAGGAAGCCAGAAGAACCTCATCTAAGTAGAGGTTGTCAAACAGTTGGGATTGTCGACAACAACACACCCGCAACCATACAACGTCGGGTGGCTTCGCCAAGGACAAGATCTTCGTGTCAACTAGCAGTGTCAATTGTCATATGACATCCAACCCTTCAAGGATGAGGTATTATGTGATGTTGCCCCACTGGATGTCTGTGATGTTCTCTTGGGCCAGCCATATATGTGGAAGTGCCATGCTATTTATGAGTCTCGACCTCATAGTGTCATTGTCACTTTGGGGGGTCATCTCTACAGAATACCAGAGGTAGTTCCCACTACTGTTCCACCTAAAAAGTGCCGCAAAGTAGTATTTCATACTGCAAAATTTAGCTTCTTCACAATCTGTTCAAAAGGAGAACAGAAGGACACTGCAACCACTACAGCCTCGCCCCAAGCACCTTCTATCCCACAGAAGCAGATCGACAAGGCTGTAGAAAAATGCAAATATTCCTTCTGCACAATGTCCTCTCATGTAGCCTAACTTGTTGAAAAGCCTCAGCCTCAACAAGTTCGTGACAGACTTCCACAAACTGAGCGACGCGACGTCTCCAGCAAGGCAAGCAACTCACCAAGATGCAGATTCAGCAAACACTTTTCCCTCTCCCCCGGGAACTCAACACAATGGAGACCATTAATTCCTAAGGAGGGAGGATTAATCTTGGTGGATATCGGTGGCCACCCACCTTTTTTGACTGGCTCAAAACAGTTTTCTGGCAGATTTGGCAATTTACTATTTTTAGTAGTTTTTAACTTTCGGGGCCATTTTGAGGGCCGAAATGAAGGATTTTCTAGATGAAGGTTCTCAATGATAATCAAATTCATAATTGATCCCCCAAAATGAATATCCTCAATGATACCTTTCCAACGAGCTATCATATGCCTAAAATGGAGATCGTATGCAAAAGTTACGACCCCAGGAAGTTAATGTACTAACTTACCCAAACGGGGCCCACATGACTTTTGGCACTTCATCTCCTAGGGTTAGGTTTTTGGATGTCTAGGGTTTTTGGCATTCTTGATTATTGTAGAAAAGGCCTTCAGAGCCTTATTGTAACCATCTTCTTGCGAATGCGAGTAGCCATCACATCTCTTCTCAGAGATAAGATGCCACCATTCTAGCGAGTTTTTCACTCTGTATTTTTACAGTCTCTGTACATTTCTTTCATTAATAGAAATCATGTATTACTGTATATCTGTGTTTATGGTTGCATCTCTGATACATTTCTGTTATATTATTGAATATCTGCGATATCTCTGTGCATTTCTTTATTATATATCTGCTCTCATTTCGTGCCAAAAATAATCCAGATCAGTGGTATCATAGCAGGTTGTTCTTGATCATTTTTTCAGTGCATGTCCCCGACGAGGTCCGAGTATAGCAAGTTGGGTCTTGATCTTGTCTCTCTTGAGGACAATCTCTCTCACACACCCAATAAACTGTCAATGGCAGAAGAAAAGAAAAATGACGGAGTAGACGATCCTATCATTCTGTTGCTTGAGCAAGTTCTCACGCGACAGAGGGACAAAATGATCGAATTTTTTTTCCACATCCTTCAACGCCTGTCGATAGCAACGGGCGCATCTTCATCAAGCGGTCACTTTGGAGGCACCTTTTCTTTCAAGGTACAAGTTAATTTTGATATTCCTGTATTTGAAGGACAGATAGATGCAGAAGCCCTAGACAAATGGTTAAATCTACTAGAAGGTTATTTCTCTGTTCACAAATTTTCCAACAAAGAAAAGATCGCCTTCGCACTCCTTAAATCTCTCCCCCATGTCAAACATTGGTGGGAAACTTATTGGGAGCAAAGTTCCATAGAGGAGTCTGAAATATATGGGGCCGATCCCACTTAGGATTTTTTTGTGGATGCGGTAAAACAACAATATTACCCTGTTGGCAACTATGAGGACCATTGCATGAGATGGACCACACTGCGGCAAGGGAGGGGCCAAGAAGTTCTGGAGTTCACCAATACCTTCCATACCTTGCGCACCAAGATGGGTATCAAAGAATCTTAATGAAATTTGGTTCTGAAATACCATGGGGCTCTACACAGATACATCCAAACTGAAATGGATTTTCAGGACATCTCATCACTCGGTGCTATCTATCGATATGCTGTTAAAATCGAGCAGAAATTTAAGCACCAGAACAAATGGGAGTTCAGGTCTGCAAATTCGCAACAACCAAAGTATGACAAAGAAATCCCTAACAAACAGTCTCCCGAAAACTAGTCCAAAACATAGAAAAAGAAAGGTCACGGGAAGACAAAGAAGGACACCGAAAAATGGTGCGATTTCCACAAAAGTCCCTGGCACAACACCGATGAATGTCTCTGAAAATAGTCATTGGTGGCCGAGATCGAATACAAGGAACCGAACCCTGATTCAGAATCTGATTCCGAAAATACTGGTAAAGGACAAATTATTGACGTAGACCCCACTGCTATTGTCGCGACCACAACAACTCAACCAAAAGAACCAACAGATCCTGAAAAGGGGGAGCACCTTTTTCATTCATAGATGTGGGTGAAGGGGACCCCACTACATTTTATTATTGATATCGGAATCCAGAAGAACCTCAT
>JASDQU010508432.1:12505-40885 GCA_032191745.1 Picea mariana | reverse complement strand
TTGTTGGCAGCCAATACAATTTTTTCTATTGCCCTATAAGCTGCCTACACCTATGTCTTGCGAACATCAAGTTTTTCGTCTCATTTTCCAAATAGACGAAACTTTCATTTCTTGAGACTTTTGCACATTTGTCTTCGCTAAGTCTTCACGAGTGTAAGCATGAAGATTTCTCCTTTCGAGGTCACATTTCGATCATTATCTGAACTGCCAATATCTTTTGTGTCATTATGCATATTGCGCCTATCTTTTTATTGATATTTACATGATCGGCAATATCTTTTGATCGGTTTTCATACTTCGATGGATTATATAACTCAGTTTTATTGAAGACATTTAGCCTGTGGATTCACATTTTATGTCTTGCCTGAACATTGATTCATTGAATTGCATGGGGGTCAAGATTTATCTTTTGTGATCCTTATTATTGATCCTTGTTATAGCTCTTGGCGTATCATTCTATGCAATATCAATTTGACACCTCGGTTAAACGTTTGATTGGTGAATACATGATTTTTGGTTTTTGAACTTCATGTCGGATGTTTGAACATTATGGTATAACACTCGCATGCATTGGTATACTCATTGGACATTCTTATGTCGATTGTGTGATTGGATTTCATTGAATTTGCAATGCATTAATATTTGGATTGGCTTCTCATTTAGCCTACTCAACCTTTGGTTCCATAAGGTATATGGATATTCATACATATCTTTTTAATATAATTCCTATGGCTATTTTTGTAACTATTGATATGTTGTTTTCATATATCGACACATTGGTTAAGCTATGGATATCGGTGGTTACATTGGCGCTTAGTTGAGTTTGGTATTGATTTCCATTCGACTGTTGGTAGATTGAAAACTTTGGTATAACATTTATTGCGCATGCACTTACTATTGTTCATTGGTTGACCAATTGATATAATTGTTGAGCTGTGTTATAGGGGATATAACAGCTGTGAAATTGGTGGTGGAACTACTGGCAATAACTTTATTGCATGGCAGAAGTAATCTCCCTTAACACCGGCCTCCTTACTAGGAATTAAGCTATTTCTTACCTGCCATGCTCATGCTCGCTGATATGATGGTTTCCTTAGATTCATAAATCATACTGAGTTTCTGGCATTCCTAGGGTTTCCCATCTATACTTTTGTTGTTGTTTGGAGGATTGTGCGAATTTAGAGATCGAATTCTCCTGTGTAAACCTTGTATACTTTGCTATCTGGGTGAGAAGAATATAGTGGGAATACTGTGTTATGCAATTATCCTCGACCTCCAACCATGAATCGCGCAACACGCAGATCACGCCAAGTTTTCAGGGTTGGGCGTTGATCGTATAAATGTTGTTGAGATTTCCCTCAACTCACGGTTGATTTGAGACATTGTCAATGATTTTGTGGCCTCAAGAAGAAAACACAATCCAACTACTTGCGTGATAATGCAGAGATACTATGCGTTGATGTTACTAACATTAAAGAAAGCGGGGAAAATAGCTTGAAGCGTCTCGGCACAAGTCAAGGATCTCGCGAATTTAGAGGAACGGACAGCAAGAGTCGGTGCCAGTGAGGCACTGGAGCTGCTTGGGGCTTCTCTTGTTTCAACTACGGCACTCAACGATGTTTTTGGCCCGCGTGCTCATTCTAATCTGGATGGTGAAACCTAAGTATACTGACTTCAAGCAATTACGAGAATGATAATTTTGTACATCACCTAGTTACAATATGGTATTTGTGGGAGCAAGATTTTCTTCGTAGAAGAGTTGTATAACCGATTTACCAATATTCTGCACACTTCTGATATCGAGAAATTTCTCTTACATGTATCAGCTGGATGATGACATTCTTTATACAGCATGCCTCAAAATTCTAATGTTGGTCTATTGGCATATTCTCCATTGGCTGGCGGGGCTTTGACTGGGAAGTATACAAATCCGATTATATAGCAGAGGTTTAATCTCTTTCCAGTATACAAGCTGCTGTGCGTCTAGAGGCAAATCAATACAAAAGATTGGCTAAAGAAAAACTCACTCATGATCAGGAATCTTTGACATATTTTGAAGATCTCATACATGGGAAAGACGAGGAGATTGCTGCTCTTGAGTGTGAAATACAAGATTACAGACACAGGTTGCTGAGTATTGGTTTTGATGACCTCGAGATCGGAAAGATTAGATGGTCTGGACGGTCTTATCCAAGCAACAGAAAGGAAGATTATGATAGCTGGACAAGTTCCTGCACAAAAGAATTCGAGGGCTTTGATGGCTATGATTCTCTTGGTTGGAAGACTCAAAATTATACCGAACATTTGCAATCCAGGGATATGTTGTAGAGACAACACAAGATAGAACCTCAGGTAAATCTCATGAGATTCCAGCGGAAGATTACTCTGTTTCCAGAAAAATGAACAAAGAACCTACAAAGGGTATTCAAAAAGAATCTGCTAATCTAACAGGTGGATCATCATTGGGGGTTTGATTCAAGTCACAAAGGTGACATGAAAGAAGGATACAACACTGTTTTAGGAACCCTTGGGAATGGATCTGTCTCTGAAATCATTGTAAGTGATTATACATAGCAATTTGCTAATTTTGAGAATGCTCAAAAATGCCAGCGTAGGTTCCATGAAGAGGAAACGAAGGCAATACATACGCAAGAAAAGAACGAAATGACAGGGCAATATTTGGAGGCAGTTGCTGCTTCAAAATCTCTGTCTTGCAGAAATTGCTTAGACTATTATATGAGCATATCTCTCTTTTAAAGCGCTGTAGGTGGGCAATTGGTGCTGTGGCTTCCTTCAGGAGTGGTGTGATTTCAATCTAATCATCCTGCTGAAGCTGCTGGTGTATGCTTTGGATCTGGTGGAAAGATTTTTCATCTTTAATTCCCTACACTCAATTCTAAATGGATTTATTATGCAAAACAAATGGATGCAGGATTTTTGCCTCTATATGGGTGGATTTTGTTGCATTCATACCAAAGATTTATTTGATTTTTGTTTTGATTAAAATAGATTCAATTAAGATTTAGTTTGTCCTAAATTAGCATAGCAGTTTGGTTTGTTGTGATTTAGGTGACTTGCTTGTTTTTAATTAGTAATTAAATATTTGTTTTTATGATTTGAATATATTTCTGTTAGTCTTAATTGAATTAAAACAGGTATGTTCTCAAATTAGACCAGCTACAGAATCAGCTGATTCTGTATCTAGTCTACAGGATCAGATTTTTACCATTTTAATAACAAAATATCTTTTAAACTTGTTTATTTTTGCCTCTTTTCAGGTACATACGAATTGGAGTGATCAAATGGGCCTACTGTAACAGTTTAAGATATATTTTAGATTTGGTTTTGGCTTAGGTTGTTAAGTTTGAATTAGATTTTGGGAATATCTTCCCAGATTTTGTAAAACAATTTGCTATTATTCACAAGGATGTTTTACCTTGTGAGAAACCTATATAAACCTATGGTTTTTGTAATAAGGACATCCTCAGTTGGGGAGAACAAGGATATGTAATTTTGATTCAAACTGGAGCAGAATTGGTGTTTTGTCAGAGCTTTTGCTTTTCAATATATCAACACTTTGTTCTTGGTTTTGTATATCATCTTGTTTATGGTTTAGTATTACTTTGTTATCTAAATCAAATGCAAATGATATAATTTCTTTAATGTTATACATATCTTGTTGTTTCCAAATATATAAAGGACATAACAGTTGTTGATTCATTTTATGAATGATAGATTTGTCTTCTTCGTAGATCGAATTGTTATATAAGTTTGCTGCATAATAGGTTTCCCTTATTGCAGAGATTTATCATCAGAAAAATGTTATGATTTCTTTTATGTCTTGTTTGTCTTGTAATGACACTTCAAGAAGCGGCATAGCTGATCGTTTACGTAAAGCTTAAGGACTAAATGGCGTGAATTTCTTCCTCCAACCAGCTTAAGAAGTCATCCTACACAGGGCAGACTTGGAGCGTTTCCAGGTCAATTAGTTAGACATTTACTGTTTGTGTTAAGTAGTTTAATATAAATGATAGTTTAGTTAGATTTATATTACATTGTTTAATTTCAGTAATTTTATTAGATTGTTTAATTTCAGTAGTTCATATCTCCTTTTCATAAATACAAAAATCAAAAAGAGATTCTTGGTTGTCTTAGGGCAGCGAACACATGAGTTTTGCAGGTTTTAACTAAATCTGTAGGCTGTCCATATTGTACATTTGTGAATAAGAAATATTGTAGCTGGTAATTAGGCAGTTGATTTGAGTTATTATAATCATAATTAGTATTTTGTATATATAATAGTTAATAGTTTGTGGTTAGATTAGTGTAGTTAGTTTAAGTTTGCTTTATTAGTTTCTAGTTTCCTTTATTAGTTTAGTTTCTTTTATTAGTTTAATCCCTTTTCTTTGTTTTATTAGTTTCTAGTTTCCTTTCTTTTAGTTAGTTTCTTGTATTTAGTTATAGTTTGCTTTGTTTATTAGTTTAGTCAGATTATTTAGCTCAGATCAATTCTCTCTTTGGTTTTCTTAGGAGACCTTAGAGCGGCCAACGGAGCCGTTAAACTCGTCAGGGTGGTCCATTCCAAACGGCTTGGGTTATTTAGACAACCCCGGACCGGTTCCACTCTCCCAGTTGACGAACGATCATTTTCGCCCATCAACAAGGTTACAGGGAATACATACGATGAAAGAAAACAAAGCTCATATCACCACCTGTTAGAATATTTTCAAAGAGATTTCAAGATCTTCTGCATTTGTATTCAATTCAGATTCAGAAAAATTACAAATAGAGTTTGATACAACCAAAAGGTGCTCTTGCGCTTCTGCCAACATTAGTTACTTTTCATATTTCAATACTTATACAATCTGAATGAAAACCAACTGAAACCGAAGCGTTTCAACTTCTACAACAGTTTTGGCTGACAGTTATACAAAACGATTTAATATAATTAGCAAAAGAAAACGTTTCAAAATCATGAACAATTTCTCTGACTGCCCGAATTCTTTCATGCCATCTGTCTCGTTCTGAGATCCTGCCAGTTCTGCAAAACTGGTGACACCTGGAGATCACCTGTTGGCTCTGGGGACGTTGCACTTTGTTTTACCCAAGCGTACGATTTCTTTCCATTGCAGATCGGAGGGGATTTCATAATCCATCATTTATTTGATTAAAATTTCCAAGTCAATGCATGTAGCATAGGACATGGTTGGCATGCTGAGCTTCACTATCTTAAACTTATTTAAAATCTCAAAATCTGTAGCTAAATGCTCTACCAAACTTGGTCCCTTCAGACTTTCTTCCATATCTTCAAACCTAGAATGATCCATCCTGCATTGCATGAGGAGAGAGTGATAATCTTCTTGATTGTATAATGAGCCTTTGCCATCCCAGAATGATGGAAGGCCTTTGCCAAACAATTGTTCAAAAGCATCTCTGAACTCCTGTATGCTTTGCTCCATTTGCATAGCTTTATTCTGGAACGATCTAAGTAGATTGTGCTTGGCAATGATCCTCCTGGTTGAAATGATCAACATGGTCCTGTCTTTCACACCGATGGTAGGAAGGTCAACAGTTGGTATGGCATTTAGTAGGTCAATGGAATTTTTGGCCCATTCTGAGGGCTTCTTTGCTAATACTTCATTTACAACCTTGCATCTGTTCCAAGCTGTAGCAACCATATTGTCTTTGTCGTTGATAAAATTTAGGTAAACCCTAAATTTAGTAGCCTCCATAGCAATATCATCCCATATGATATCTTTGGCCCCTCACAATAACATTTTTCCCTTTAACCTATTTTTTAGCTTATTCACTCTCTCCTCCAAATCTTGATTTTCTTTGTGGAGTTGAGCCATCTTCTCATCCTTCACCTTCATTTCTTGCCTCAAATTTTCCATGCTTTCTTTGAGACTTTTGATCTCATTTGCTTTCAAGCTCACCTGAGACATAGCTTGGACTATCCCCTCAATGCTTGATCCAGCCTCCGTACAAGTAGGCACAATGATTTCCATGTCCGATGTCCCTGCTTGCATTTGTAACCAATCTTCTTTTTCTTTCTCTAACTGCAATACATTAGCTTTGTAATTGAGCACCTCTTGTCTGAAGCTTTCCTTCTCCTGCTCCAAAGTTGTCAATTCTGCCGTCTATGGATGATCTGCAGGTGACATCTTCAATTTCTTCTTTACACTCTGGATTAGTTTATCCTTTTCATCGAGAGAAGATTTTAGCCTCTGGGGGCCTTCAGATTCCAACCTCTTAACTTGTGTCATCTAGGCTTTGCTGGACACCTTTTCTTGTTTTAGCTGTCCATCTAGCTTTGATGCATATGTTGTTAATCTTGCAACCTTTAGAGCCAAGCCCAAATAATCAGAGTATAACATGTCACTGACATTCCTATGAAATTTCACTTTGTTTGGGGCAACAATGTTCTCATAGTGCATTTTGATTTCAGATACTTTTTCATCATCAGTCACCGCAATATTAAATGTCTTTTTCTCGACATCTCTGACTGAAAGCAAGTGAGCCTTACACTGGGAAGTTCCTTCTACTTCAGGTAAAAGGTACCTTATCTCACTATTGGCTATACTCCCCTTCATGGCATATTTTTTCATCAAATCTTCCTTGGATTGATAGACTGCCTCAGGTATCTCGCTGAATACATTCTTTCTACTGCTGAAAACCTTTATGTTGCTCTCATTCTGTGGCTTGCTTTGTGTATTGGTTTCTTCACTCCTGGCTGTAGTTTCTACCATCTCCATGCCCATTTTCCCTTTTGATTCTTCTTCTTCCAAGTTAATTACTTGAGAGGGTGATGTGACTCTCATTTTCTTGAGAGTGCCTTGCTGGCTGCTGGCACCCAGGGCCTCTGAATCCCTTCTCTTATTGTAGATGCTCATTTTAGCAGCTTTAATAACCAATCTAGGTGAAGGTTTTTGTGCCGGGCTCTGCTGAGATGCTGGTTCTATTTGTTTTACTTGATCATGTTGCATGATGACTTCCATCTCTACATAGGTCTCTAGATTGGCCAACTTGTCAAATTCTTCATCATGTTCATGTTCACAGGGACCCTTCCTACTCGCTAATATTCTCTTCGATATGACCTGATGCAGTTCATATCTTCTCCATTGCAACTAAGTGAAACTGAATTTATTGAGTTTTGACTGAATATGGGGTAGAAAAGATTTATTTTTCACTACAAAGGGGCCCACCGCGAAAGGAAATTTCAGATTAGAAGCCTTGTATGCCTTTAGGAAATGTTCAGTCTCTGAGATAATCTTATGTCTTATAAACTCCAAAGAAAAGACCCTGGGAGTCAAAAAAACTGGTAACAAATGAGGTCCCTCTTGGTATCCATATACCCAAATCATAGTGGATTGTGTGAACATCACCCAGTCTCCCACCATGTTCTCTGGATTTGGCTGTAAGAAGTTCTTCATTTCTTCCAGAACCCTTGGTAGATCTGAACCAAAAATAAGGCTGTAAACTCTGGAAATTAATTTGTTGATGAAGATGAGCATGGTGATACTTTTACATTCGACCGAAATGAACACAGTCTCAGGAAAGTCGGTTTTTTTGGATTCCAAAAACATTCTCAGCAAGTGAGAATAATATCTGAAATGTCTCAATGAGCTGAAGTTGACCAGTTGTTGATGTATATTCTCTATAATGAACTCGTCAAAACTGACATAGACTGATTGACCAGACATAAAACAAACCAACAGGAACCCTAACATGACCTCTACCACAAACTTGTCATTGTCTAACCCTAAGATTTGACTCAGAAGAGAACAAACCCACTGGATTTCGACAACCATGATGCTCGCGCTAGTGGGCAATGATAGACTTTTTGAATTATGTCCAGGCTTGACTATGGTCTGTAGAAATAAGTTTTTAACTTCGGGCAGACATTCTCTGTAAATCATTATCATCTTCTGTTCCATGAAGGGCCCTGACACTGCGGGGGAGGAGTCTGGTGCATTGAGAGTGTGCTGGAGTGATGGACCATCTACTTTACACAGAACCTATGACCCTAATTTGTTTAGGATGACTCTTTCTTCTTGAGAATATCTTTCTGCACACCAGCTCACGAATTCTGGGAATGGAAAGACTATTTCTATGACATAAGGGATGATGGAGGCTCGAGCCACTTCGAGAAAAGGTATGTGGGTTCTAGCATTGTTCAACAAATTTAATTTAAACCCAGAAACAGGCGAGACTATCATCTCAGTGTCGAAGACGTCAAAATATCTATCAATTAGGGCTTCTTCCCTGGAGGAGGTCTCTTGCTCACACCTAGTCAAAACAACAGGAAGGGCAGCCATGGTGAAGAATACCTATTAAGTGGCGTGAGACGTGGGTCTGGTTCGGTTCTAAGATTTGAAATTTGAAAGGAAGCTTTGCAAAAAAAATTTGAACGTTCAAATGCTTCAAAGTGTCATAAAATAATCTCGAGGGTCCCCCTTTTATAGGTACCTGTTGACATCGGGGGTTGGAGAAAACGGTTTTGGGTGGACAACTTTTTGCCTCGATGTGTCTCTACTAGCGCCACGTGCCCATGATTTAAACCAGGGTAGTTTTCCCTGGCCCTCCCTCTGTTGGTTAATCCTCGTGTTATTTCGATCATTGATATGTTTCTTATTCATTGATCCGGGCTACTTTAAGATCTACGATCCACGTTTTCCCGATGACTTTGGCATCGGAGGTTGGAGAAAGTGGTTTCGGTCAGATTGATTTTTCCCCTGATGCGCTCCTACAGGTGGCATGCATCTCCTGATGAAACCGCGATGGTTTTCCTCGACCCGCCCTCGATTGCTTAACTTTCGTGCTAGTTAAATCTCTGATACGCGCTTCAGTCGTTGATCCGGGATGCTTTCAGGATCGACGGTCCACTGAGTTTTCCTTTTCGCATTTCCGCTACTTTTTCCATACGTCGCCATATATATCCGACTCCTCTAATTTTTCACACCTTGGAGGCTATACAATCCCTCGCCAGAATTTTGAAACTCGGAGGCCATCTGCAAATTGTTATAGTGATAACATTGTCTCCAACTGGGGATGCTATCCTCCCTGTGAGGTAGAAAAGAACCATAGACTAAGTGCCTACCCATTGGGTTGTGATTTATCAATGTGATCTGAATATGGTTATCCTTATTCAAACTTAAAACCTACTCAACACATCTTAGGGCCTTCACCTCGGGCTTCAACCATGTTGTTTTGTTTTAGTCTTTCATGCTTTTAAAGGAAAAAGTAAGATGATTATATACAATGAATGGTGGGGTGATGATCTTTCAAACAATGTAATGCTTGAGGAACCTGCCATTCACATGACCTCCTCCAGTGAGATCTCCATTACTTTCTTCTAACAGATAGGCATTGCTCCCCCAATAAGCTGCAATTTTGAACAGGCCCCGCCAAAGGTGGTAAAATTTCCCATGTTTACCTTTATCTTCGTTCTTGGCGTCCCATCTCAATACCCAGTCTCCAAGTTCGAAGTCATCCACTTTTGTGTGTCTGTCAAAAGATTCTTTGATCTTGTCTTAGCATAGTTGGGCATTATTGAAGGCCTTCTCTCTGGTCTTCTGTACGCTGATGAGTTCTTCCTCTCGTCTCCAACAGGAATTCGTTTCTGCTTCTTGCTCTTGTAACAACTTCATTATGGGCAATCTCGGTACAATAGGAAATATAGCCTCTGTACCATAAATGATCTGGAAAGGGGATGTGGCAATATACCTCTTTGGGGATATCCCGTCAACCCATAGTGCATGAATGAGCTTCTTGTGCCATGCCTTTTTGTTATCCTGTAGCAGTTTTTTGATGCTTCTGACCAAGATTTTGTTCGAAAATTTGGCCAATCCATTTCCTTGCGGGTAGTATGATGTGGGATGACCAAGGGTAATATTGTAATCACTACATATTTTTTCCAACTTTTTAGACTTGAAGGTTGTTGTGTTATCTGTTATAATCTTCACCGGGCATCTAAACCTGGATAGGATATTGTCTTCTAGGAATCGAATGATAACATCATTTGTAGCTTGTCTGGTAGGAACAGCTTCAATCCACTTAGTAAAATAATCTGTTGCGGTGAGAATCCATTTGTGTTGAGCCGAGGACTGTGGGTGTATTTCTCCTATAAAATCCAGGCCCCACTGTTTGAAAGGGGCTTCAACTGAAATGGGATTCAACGACAGAGACTGCAATTTTCCTTTCCCATTAAAGATTTGACATTCATGGCACTTTGACACTTCTTTGTAAACATCAGGGAAAATATTAGGGCAATAAAAACCAGCTCTCAAAATTTTGTGCACCATTGTCTTCCAATAATGGTGACCTCCACAGTCACCCTTATGGAACTCTTGGATGGTCTTCTTTTCTTCATCTTCTGTCAAACCGCTCAATAAAATTCCTCCCGGGTCTTTCCAGTACATCATCCCATTAACAATGCATAATTTTGCCGCTTTTAGTTTAAAAAATATGGCTTTTTTTATACTGTACTCAGGAGGAGCCTGCAAATTCTTCAACACAAAAATGATGTCTACATACCATGCAGAGTCAAGGAATTTCTGAGATATTTGTGGAGTCTCTCCTTCTTCCTCTACTGTGTTTTCTGACAAATCAGTTGTGAAGTTTATTCCTAGGAGTTTGCAGTTTGTTTGTGCCATCAATCTAGCAAGTCCTTGTCCTTTGATCAACTTCGAGGGCTTGATTTCGAGATCATATTCTAACAATACCGCAATCCATTTTCCTCTCTTTCCTTCAAGATCGGGCTGTGCCAAGATGTCCTTTACTGAGCTGCTGGGAACATAAGTAATGGTATGTGAGTGCATAATGTAGACCTAGAATTCTTTCAATGCCTTAACTAAAGCATATGCATTCTTTTCCATGATATCATATTTTAGAGGAGCGTCTCTCAATGTTTTACTATAGTATGCTATGTAATTTTCAAAGTTTTGTTCATCCTTCTGAAGCAATACACCTGCAATGGTATGTTCTGAGGCAAAATAGAACAATATGAAATCTTTCTCAAAATTTGGACTAGCCAATATAGGGGCCTTCATCAACGCCACCTTGATGTCTTCAAAATATTTTCTGGCTTCAGGGATCCATTTGATTTCATTTCCCTTCTTCAACATGTTTTTGATATGCTTTATGATTTCAACTAAATTTGGAATGAATCTCCTTAGGAAATTTACTTTTCCCAGGAAAGATTGTACTTCTTTTCTGCTTCTAGGAATGCCAATCTTCAAGAACCCTTCCACTCTGTTGGGGTCTACCTTTATCCCTTCCTTTTAAATAATTTGCCCCAAAAGTTTTCCTTCTTCCATGGAAAAATTTGACTTTTTCGGGTTCAAGGATATTCCAAACTTTCTGCACTTTTCGAATGCCCATCTAAGATGCTTGATATGTTCTTCATCTGAGGTAGAATACACTGTAATGTCATCCAGATATATAACAATGAATTTATCTTTTTCATCTGCAAAATCTATGTCCATAGCCCTTTGAAACGTTGCCCCTGCGTTCATGAGTCCAAAAGGCATTTTGGCATACATGAATGTTCCCCAAGGTGTGGTGAATGTCGTCTTTTCTTGATCATCAGGATGTACCATGATCTGGTTGTATCCTAAGAAACCATACAATATGGACATCCTCTGGGAGCCTACCACTTTCTGTAAAATGTGATCCATTTTGGGCAATGGGTAGTTGTCCTTAAGAGACACTTTATTCAGGTTCCTGAAGTCCACACACAATCTGATTTTGCCACTTTTTTTTATAACCGGTACTAAATTGGCTACCCATTTGGAAAATCTCAGAGACACTATGATTTTTTCTTCAAACAACTTTTTCACTTCTTTCTCTATCAATGGTAACAATAGATGACTTATCCTTCTTAATTTTTGTTTGAATGGCTTGTGATCTTCCTTTATTGGGATAACATGCTGGATGATACTAGTATCATCAACTTTTAACTCATCATAAATCCAAGAAAAAACATCAGGGAATTCCTTTATTAATTTTACATACCTTTATTTGACTTCAGGGATGAGCTTCTTAGACAGTTTAATGATTTTTGGGTCTTCTGGAGTCCCAATATTAGAATCTTTCACGTCCCCTTCATCCATTGTGATCTTTGGACTTTTGACCACATCGTTATTATCGAACACTTTCTCTAATGGCACTAGACTTTTGGGGATGATTTTGCTCTTCTGTTGTACAATGTCTCTGCCAGCAATCTGGTTGTCAAAGTATCCCTCTTCGGTGAAAGCAACTACATCCACCTCATCATCACAATATTCATCATCAATGTTTAAGCTTTCAAACTCATTCTCCATTTTGAGGAAGTTTTCTATCTGTTTGTCGTTCTCAAAGACTTGCCAGTGCTTCATGTTGTTTGGTATTGCTAGCCTATACTTGACTTTGACCTTGTAGCTCTTTTCTGGGAAAATTGGAACTTTGAAAACTATCGCCGAGGTAGCCAAAGCATCAACAACCTGATTTTTCTCTCTTGGAATTGCTAAGAGATTGCATTCTGAAAACTTCTCCAAAAGTTCTAGTACGAAGTTTCTATAAGATCTCAGTCTGGGATGTTTTGCTTGATAGATGCCTTTGATCTGATTCATGATGAGCTCAAAATCTCCAAGCACAACAATCTTTTTGGCACCCAACTCTTCCAAGACTTTCAACCCTAATATTAATGCTTCATACTCGACCATATTATTTGTGCATTCCAAAACGAGTTTGTAAGAGAATAAATTCGCATCTCCTTTGGGGTGATTTATCCATACACCGGCTCCTTCTGCTTCTCTGAACGTAGCTCCATCAAAATTCATTTTCCATATCTGATCCTCTGCGTCACTCTTTTGTTATGATATTTCCTCCATCTGTTGTTCAGGTACCCCCTTGTCAGCTAGGACGATTCCTATTTCTTCTTCTCTGGAGTAGAGGTCATTGAAGAAAATGGAGGATGACCCCAATTCAGTGCTTACCAAGTAGATAGGATGATTGGTAGGTTGTGATTTGTTGCTGACCATATATTTAAGAAAAACCTCCCTGTACAACCTTCTGTCTTGACCTAAAATAAGAATAGTAGCATACAACATATCCATCTGGAGGGTTCCCTTTAGATTTGTAGCCCATGACCTGGACAACAACATCCCGAATTTCGGAGGGATGTCGGCGACCACTATGTCCATCACCATGTTCTTTGCTGGTATTTGTGCCAAGGAAACCACCATGTCCTTTATCATGCCAAGGCATTTCACCTTTCTTGAATCGAAGGAAAATAGATCCTTATAAGGCCTTGTGACTTCGAGACCCAATTGGTCCATGACCACTCTGGGCATCAGGTTGTGAGATGCTCCAGAGTCCAGCATAGCATTGTGTAGAGTCATGTCGTGGATTTTTAGGCTGACATAAAAAGGAGGGACTTCTTCATTTTTGTCATTCTCTTGCACACTTGGCCCAAATAAGATTGCTGGATGATTGTCTTGTATGTTCAGAGTGTCAGAGGCTTGTCCCATTTTAAGCATCCTGATGATCTGATTTCTGTATTCGCTATTTCTAATCAATTCATTAAATGGCACTGAAATTTTTATTTTAGCCATCTCACTTTCGAAATCAAAAGAAGATGGAGTTTTTTATACCTCTTTGGTGACCATTTCTTTTTTATACCTCTTTGGTGACCATTTCTTTTCTTGTCAATATTTTGTTTTGAGGTTCTTCTTTTTGCTTTCCCTTCTCCACGGTATCTTTCACAACAACATCTTTCACAATGGAGTCTTTTTCAACTGAAGCTTTTGAAGTGGAATCTTTCTTTTGCTGACTAGAAGAAGGTGGGTTATTCTGAACTTCTTTGGTGGGATTCCCCTTCAGAAGATTACCCTTTGGAGGGTTGGGAGGTACTCTTTGATTTTGGGGATTGTATTGCCTTTGGAATTTCATGATGGCATTTTGCAATCCGACCTCATAATTGTCTTCTTCTACAGACACCATTTCCTCTTCATCTTGTAGAAAGACCTCGCTTTAATCTATGAACTGGTCATGCTCCTCTTTGGTAAAAAATACCTCAGTTTCTTTGTCATCACAACAATTCATGTTATCTTCGAAATATTCATCATAATCTTCATTCACATAATTATTCTAAAAAGGAGGCCTTATTTGTTGTTCCCCCTAATTTCCTTGATTTCCTTGGTTTGCTTGATTTCCTCGATTTGTTTGATCTGCTTGAGCTACCTGATTTCCCTAGTTCCTCTGCTCCCTTTGTCTGATCTGTGGAACGACTGGTCTTCTCGGATTTCTTGGTGGACCATTAGCCTGTTCTCTAGGGTTGGGTCTGTTTCCCAATGTCATCCTTTCCATCATCCTTTAAATATTTCTCATCATTGCTTCGAATCTTTCTTCTGTTGTTTGTGATGTAGAAGTTTGGGCTTTATCCTGAGTTCTGTTGATGTTTCTACCCGAATTAGCTTTCATTTTTCCTGAAGCCATTAAGTTTACTTCTACTTCAATGGCATCTATCATCATATCATCTAATGTGGCAAATCTTCATTCTCTCAATAATAAAGCGAAATCACTTTCAAAAGAATCAACATATCTAAGATGGGCAGCTTTAGGTGGGGGCTTTACTTCATCAAGATTTGCATTATATATTTTCATGAATTTAGCTGAGAATTCCTGCACCGTTTCATCAGGTGATCTCTTCATGTTGTTGTATTGGGTCAAAAATTGAAGGGGGTTTTTCTTATCTCCCCATCTTGTAAGAAAGAGTGTTTCGAATGCCTCAAAATCTACAATACTGCCTAGTGCAAGGGCTCTGAACCACTTTCTCACGTCTCCTACCAGGATTTGGGTGAACAACCTCATTTTTACATCTGCATGGTCCACCTCTTCTAGGTCCACGAAATCATTGAACCAATCCAAATGATTTTGGGCTGATATATTCCCTTCTGCATCATATAATTTGATCCTTAGGTTGTAGTCATTAGGTAAATCGTGTAATTGTGCAGGTAGTATGAGGGGAGCGAATCTGGCAGCCATGGCTGCTGTGAGGGGTTTGAGTGGTGTTTGGTTTCTAAAAGGGGTCACTACAGGTCTAGCATACGCAGCTAAAACCCAATCACGAAATTTCCTTTTGTCGAAGAGGGTTTCATCCAAACGAGATTTAGATTTAGTTCTGAATAGGGATTGTTCAAAATTCAGGTCAAACTCAAGGTCTTCGATACTGGTTAATTTGTCTTTGCATAAATACAAATAATAGTCTGGATGCAGCACATGGGTTGTTGTCTTTTCTCTTTTTTTTCGTCCAAGTTTTTCAGGGCTGAAGACAGGGATTGCAGGCTTGGGGTCTAGATTTCTCCTAGTGTGGATTTTCTTAGGAGCTAGGACTTCTGTCTCACATAAAGTGGCACAATTGGTCTCTGAGTAATAGAGTCGCCAGGGTAAAAATAATCACATCCAACAAGGTATCTGATCCACTGTCACCCTCAGGGATCAAACTAAAGCTTTAAGTCATTTTCCCAGGGAAGATTTTCTCAATTTCATCCTCGGCAGTGGCGCCAGAATGTTAGCAATCTGTAAATATGTCCAGCTGAATAGACAAATTACAGAGGTAACTATTTCAAACAGCTTTAGAGTTGAGGCACTAGCCTGTTCAACTCAGAGAGGGATCTCTCATGTCACTTGATATTCTTTGGAAATTGGTGGCTATATTTGGTTTGTTTTGGGGGTTTTTAATAAAGTTTGTTGGCCAAGAAGAGGAGGGACACACAGGGCTATGGAGTCAAAATTCTGAAAGTGAACGAAAACAATGCATCAACTGATAGAACTCTCCAGAGGGCTGAGGCTAAATAAGGAAATGAATCTGAGTTATTCTTGAAATAAAAATACGTGTAGGAAGATGAAGAAAACAAATAACTGCGTCAGAGCATTACTGAAATTAATTCTGAATAAGTTAAGAAGAAAATCACATAGTTTAAATTGCTTAAGACAAGAGTATCAAAGGATGAATTTTGGTCCTTTAAACTCTCCAATTTAAATAGAAGAAAATGTAATTGAAATGACAATTTACAGGGAATACATACGATGAAAGAAAACAAAGCTCATATCACCACCCGTTAGAATCTTTTCATAGAGATTTTAAGATCTTCTGCATTTGTATTCAATTCAGATTCAGAAAAATTACAAATAGATTTTGATACAACCAAAAGGTGCTCTTGCACTTTTGCCAACATTAGTTACTTTTCATCTTTCAATACATATACAATCTGAATAAAAACCAACTGAAACCGAAGCGTTCCAACTTCTATAACAATTTTGACTGACACTTTCGGATATACGAAATGATTTACAATAATTAGCAAAAAGAAAATGTTTCAAAATCATGAACAATTTCTCTGACTGCCTGAATTCTTCCACGCCATCTATCTCGTTCAGAGCTCCTGCCGGTTCTGCAAAACTGGTGACACCTGGAGATCACCTATTGGCTCCGGGGACGTTGCACTTTGTTTTACCCAAGCGTACGATTTCTTTCCATTGCATATCGGAGGGGATTTCATAATCCATCATTTATTTGATTAAAATTTCCAAGTCAATGCATGTAGCACAGGACATGGTTGGCATGCTGACCTTCATTGTCTTAAACTTATTTAAAATCTCAAAATCTGTAGCTAAATGCTCTACCAGACTTGGGCCCTTCAGACTTTCTTCCACATCTTCAAACCTAGAATGATCCATCTTGAATTGCATGAGGAGAGAGTGATAATCTTCTTGATTGTATAATGAGCCTCTGCCATCCCAGAATGATGGAAGGCCTTTGCCAAACAATTGTTCAAAAGCATCTCTGAACTCCTGTATGCTTTGTTTCATTTGCATAGCTTTATTCTGGACTGATCTAAGTAGATTGTGCTTGGCAATGATCCTCCTGGCTGAAATGATCAACACGGTCCTGTATTTCACACCGATGGTAGGAAGGTCAATAGTTGGTATGGCATTCAGTAGGTCAATGGAATTTTGGGCCCATTCTAAGGGCTTCTTTGCTAATACTTCATTTATAACCTTGCATTTGTTTCGGGATGTAGCAACCATATTGTCTTTTTCGTTGATAAAATTTAGGTAAACCCTAAATTTAGTAGCCTCCATAGAAATAACATCCCATATGATATGTTTGGCCCCTTGCAATAACGTTTTGCCCTTTAACCTATTTTTTAGCTTATTCATTCTCTCTTGCAAATCTTGATTTTCTCTGTGGAGTTGAGCCATCTTCTCATCCTTCACCTTCATTTATTGCCTCAAATTTTCCATGCTTTCTTTGAGACTTTTGATCTCATTTTCTTTCAAGATCACTTGAGACATAGCTTGGACTATCCCCTCAACGCTTTCTCCAGCCTCCGTACAAGAGGGCACAATGATTTCCATGTCTGATGTCACTGCTTGCATTTGTAACCAATCTTCTTTTTCTTTCTCTAGTTGCAATACATTAGCTTTGTAATTGAGCGCCTCTTGTCTAAAGATTTCCTTCTCCTGCTCCAAAGTTGTCAATTTTGTCGTCTGTGGATGATCTGTAGGTGACATCTTCAATTTCTTCTGTAGGCTCTGGATCATTTTATCCTTTTCATCCAAAGAAGATTTTATCCCATGGGGGCCTTCAAATGCCAGCCTCTTAACTTGTGTCATCCAGGCTTTGCTAGACACCTTTTCTTATTTCAGTTGCCCATATAGCTTTGATGCATATGTTGTTAATCTTGCAACCTTTAGAGCCAAGCCTAGATAATCAGAGTATAACATGTCACTGACATTCCTATGAAATTTCACTTTGTCTAGGGCAACAATGTTCTCATAGTGCATTTTGATTTCAGATACTTTTTCATCATCAGTCACCGCAATATTAAATGTCTTTTTCTCGACATCTCTGACTGAAATCAAGTGAGCCTTACGCTGGGAATTTCCTTCTACTTCAGGTAAAAGGTCCCTTATCTCATTGTTGGCTATACTCCCCTTCACGACGTATTTTTGCATCAAATCTTCCTTGGAATGATAGACTGCCTCAAGTGTCTGGCACCANAAGTGTCTGGCTGAATACATGCTTTCTGTTGCTGAAAACCTTTGTGTTGCTCTCATTCTGTGGCTTTCTTTCAGTATTGGTTTCTTCACTCCCGGTTGTAGTTTCTACCATCTCCATGCCTGTTTTCCCTTTTGATTCTTCTTCTTCCAAGTTAATTACTTCAGAGGGTGATGTGACTCATTATCTTGAGAGTGTCTTGCTAGCTGCTGGCACCCAGGGCCTCTGAATCCCTTCTCTTATTGTAGATACTCATTTTAGGAGCTTTGATAACCAATCTAGGTGAAGGTTTATGTGTCGAGATCTGTTGAGATGCTGGTTCTATTTGTTTTACTTAATCATGTTGCATGGTGACTTCCATCTCTGCACAGGTCTCTAGATTGGCCAACTTGTCAAATTCTTCATCATGTTCATGTTCATAAGGACCTTTCCTACTCGCCAATCTTCTCTTCAATATGACCTGATGTAGATCATATCTTCTCCATTGCAACTGAGTGAAACCGAATTTATTGAGTTTTGATTGAATCTGGGGTAGACATGATTTATTCTTCACTACAAAGGGGCCCACCGCGAATGGAAATTTCAGATTAGAAGCCTTGTGTGCCTTTAGGAAATGTTTAGTCTCCAAGATAATCCTCTGTCTTATAAAATCCAAAGCAAAGACCCTGGGGGTCAAAAAAAATGTTAACAAATAAGGTCCCTCTTGGTATCCATATACCCAAATAATAGTGGATTGTGTGAACATCACCTACTCTCCCACCATGTTCTCTGGATTTGGCTATAAGAAGTTCTTCATTTCTTCTAGAACCCTTGGTAGATCTGAACCAAAAATAAGACTGTAAACTCTGGACATTAATTTGTTGATGAAGATGAGCATGGCGATCCTTTTAAATTCGACCGAAACAAATGCAGTCTCAGGAAACTCGGTTTTGTTGGATTCCAGAAACATTCTTAGCAAGTGAGAACAATATTTGAAATGTCTCAACGAGCTGAAGTTGACCAGCTATTGATGTATATTCTCTGTAATGAACTTGTCAAAACTGACACTAAATGATTGACCAAACATAAAACAAACCAACAGGAACCCTAACATGACCTCTACCACAAACTTGTCATTGTCTAACCTTAAGATTTGACTCAGAAGAGAAAAAACCCACTAGATTTTGATGACCATGACGCTCACGCTGGCAGGCAATGATAGACTTTCTGAATTATGTTCAGGCTTGACTATGGTCTACAAAAATAATGTTTTAACTTTGGGCGGGCATTCTCTGTAAATCATGATCACATTCTGTTCCTCGAAGGGCTCTAACACTGCGGGGGAGGAGTCTGGTGCATTGAGAGTGTGCCAGAGTGATGGACCATCTACTTTACACAGAACTTTTGACCCTAATTTGTTTAGGATGACTCTTTCTTCTCGAGAATATCTTTCTGCACACCAGCTCACGAATTCCGGGAACAGAAAGACTGTTTCTATGACATAAGGGATGATGAAGGCTCGAGCCACTCCAAGAAAAGGTATGTGGGTTTCAACATTGTTCAACAAATTTGATTTAGACACAGAAACGGGTGAGAATGTCATCTTAGTGTCGAAGACGTCAAAATCCCTGTCAATTAGAGCTTCTTCCCTGGAGGAGGTCTCTTGCTCACACGCGGTCAAAACAACAAGAAGGGAAGCCATGGTGAAGAATACCTGTTAAGCGGCATGAGACATGGGTTTGGTTCAGTTCTGAGATTTGAAATTATAAAGGAAGCTTTGCGCCAACTTTCCGAATGTTCAAATGCTTCAAAGTGTCATAGAATAATGTTGGGGGTCCCCCTTTTATAGGTACCTGTTGACATCAAGGGTTGGAGAAAACAGTTTTGGGTGGACCACTTTTCGTCTCGATGTGTCTCTACTAGCGCCACATGCCCATGATTTAAACCAGGGTAGTTTTCCCCGACCCACCCTCTGTCAGTTAATCCTCGTGTTATTTCGATCATCGATATGTTTCTTAGCTGTTGATATGGACTACTTTAAGATCTACGGTCCCCGTTTTCCCGACGACTTTTGCATTGGAGGTTGGAGAAAGTGGTTTCATTCAAGCTTCTTTTTCCTCCGATGTGCTCCTATGGGTGCCACGCGTCCCCTGATGAAACCGTGATGATTTTCCCCAGCCTGCCCTTGATTGCTTAACTTCCGCGCTAGTTAAATCTCCGATACACATTTCAGCCATTAATCTGGGCTGCTTTCGGGATTGACGGTTTGCTGAGTTCTCCTTTTCGCATTTCCACTACTTTGTCCATACGTCTCCATATATAGACAACTCCTCTAATTTTTCACACCTTGGAGGCTATACAATCCCTCGCCAGAATTCTGAAACTCGGAGGCAATCTGCAAATCGTTATAGTGATAACATGTTAAATAATTGATAAAGAGTGGTATGTTAAGCATGAGTTCAATAATTTATAGCACACAGGGGTTAAGAATTTTTAAAATAACATGAGTATCAATGTAATAACCTGTATCATGGTAATAATACAAAAATTATTGTAAAGAGTTATTTCTCTAGGCAATGATCATTTGTTAGCTCATGAACCCCTCCCACACACCTAAGTATTATGACACCTCATAATCAAAAGTATAGGAAACTAGTCAGTATCCACCAATAGCCGAAGATGTGTAGTATGTCAAGTGTAAAGATAAAATTTCACAGATTGGTCTAACGAGACAGTTAGGAGATGGCCCCACATATAGGATACGAGATCCTATATATAGATAAGAAGAGGTAGGCAAGAGAGTTTTGAGATAGTCTTAGAGCTATTTCCCAATGGAAATTTTATGGAGTTCATTAACCTTAGCTTAACCACACATACTTCATGTCAGCTTTGTTTGCAAGTAATGTTGTACATCGGGACAAGTTTAGATTTGTTATTTTTTTTTTTTTCAGATTACTATCCTCGCTAGGTAAAATGCCCCGCTTCCAGCAAGCCTGTTCAATACTTTGGCATGTTTACCTAGTCATACCATAGGCCAGTACCCACTTCCAGTAGACCTGTTCAGTATCCCGACGGGTTAGCCTCTTAAACCCTCAGAGACTGAACCTCCATCTTTTAATATTTTTAATATAAGATTGCTTATGCAAGAAGATGGGGGAATAGATTTGAAACAACTTTTTCTTTCTTTTTCTTTTCAATTGATGGTATTTATGTTAGAGGACGACTTTCCGTTATATTATTAGTGATTGTCCTGATGTAAGGTGTACTTAAGCAGACGTGGCCTATCTCAAGATATGATATAATCAAGCTATTTAGTGTGTAATGGATGGTACCATTGAGAAAGAACAGAAAGGTATTTCTAGGCTCAACTCACTTTCTTCTTTTGTAATTATTGTGATGTTTCCATGACTAACTCCTAATTAGACCTCCTTGTTACTCTTTGATAAAGACACTTGACTCACTTACTCAGGTTTCTTGGAAAAAATGTACGAGAGACCTCTAGGCTTGATAGTTATGGTATCACTTCCTTATACAGTGGTGAAGAGTTTCAAGAGCAACTTCTTTAGAATGCCTTAAAAATGAAAATTTTTGCAAAAACATGGCTAATTATAGTAATTCACTATTCATTTGATGCTTTAGCAGACACAAAATTCAAGTATAACAATGTTTTGAAGAAATATCCTTGAAACTGTGTACTCCTGGTGAAATAAATACTTACAGAAACCTCTAGAATTGCCTTATTAACAAAATTCAAAAACTGTTTACATATATACAGTGGGAAATTCAGAAAAATTTTCAAGAACAAGGGGGAACTTCCCCATCTACTAAGGCCAATGCCTTGTCAGCTGGCATGACCTATAGAAAATCCTCTCTGGAAATGGTCTTATGATACAATTTAAGTCGGTGTCCATTTACCACAAAGGAGACCGTGTCCATCGTCAATTGTTTTAATTTTTACAATTCCATTGCCATAAACAGTGTCTACCCCATAAGGGCCCAACCAATGGGTGGTAGTATTGCCTTTGAAGGTTTGAATCGGGAATCAAACAATAGAGCCCAATCACCAGGTTGGAAGTGATTCTTTTTAATAAACTTGTCATGCCACTTGCTCCTCTGGTTTTGGACTAATATCGTTCGTTGGATGGCATCTTGCATGATTTCATCCAACTCATTCAACTATAGGGAACATTGCTTCTGATCCTCATCCGGGTTCCATCCTAATTCTGTGGCAATATAGAAGGTCCTTACCTGGAATTCTATAGGTAAAAGTACTTGTTTCCCGTACACTAGCTCATAAGCGGTATGCCCAGTGGTATTCCTCCAGGTAGTCCGATATGCCCACAAAGCCTCTGGGAGCCTATTAGCCCAATCCCAGTGATGTAACTGAACAGTCTTGGTCAATATGGCTTCCAGAACTTTGTTTGTGGATTCTACCTGACCATTGGCTTGTGGGTGGTATGGAGAAGATTTACGGTGTTTAATCCCGTATTTCTCTGTTAGCTCTTTCATCAGCTTGGAAGTGAACTGAGTGCCTTGATCAGTAAAAATTTCACAAGGGACACCAAAGAGGGTAAATATGTCTTCATAGATGAATTAGACAATAGACTTCTCTGTGGCCCTAAATAGGGATTTTGCCTCTACCCATTTGGTGACATAGTCCGTACAAACCAAGATATAGTTCTTCCTACGGGACATGGGTGAAATTGGTCCTACAAAGTCGAGGGCCCATTTTTTGAAGGGTTCTATCATAACTTGGGCATGCAAAGGCATTTCGTCAACTGATGTAGGTCTACCTATCCTTTGGCAACTATCACAATTTCTCACATAATTGGCAGCATCTTTGAAAATGCTAGGCCAATAGTAACTTGAATGTAATACCTTCTATGTTGTGTGTTTGTTAGAGAAATGGCCACCGCATGGTACATCATGACAACTTCGTAGTATTTTAGGTACCTCGTCCTCTCGGATAGATCTACGAATAATCAAATTAGGACCTATGCGAAAAAGATCATGACCAACCTAAGAATAATTAACACTCTGTGTAATAATTTTCTGCTTTTCATGAGGTGGCAAATGAGATGGTAACCTCCTAGTAGCTAGATAGTTTTCCATATCCGCAAACCATGGGGTATTGACAGAGAAGGAAAAAAGATGCTCATCTGGGAAACTATCATCTATAGGGATATCATCATCCTCATTTTTTATTCGGGAAAGAAAGTTAGCTACTACATTATCCTTTCCAGGTCGGTCAAGCACAGTGATATTAAATTCTTGCAACAACAAGAGCCAGCTAGTCACTCGACCATTAGTTATAGGTTTGTTCATGAGGAACCTAATGGCATAATGATTGGTGTGTACAAATACTTCGTAACCTGTAATGTAATGAAGAAACTTGTTAATAGCATGAACAACTGCCAAGAACTCTTTCTCAGTGACTGTGTAGTTCAACTCAATAGGGGACAAGTTCTTTCTTACAAAATAAATGGCATAGGACTGTTGGTCCTCTTTCTTCCCTAATACCCCTCCTATTGCAGTGTCGGAGGCATCAGTGGATGTATGAAATGAGAGAGTCCAATTGGGCCCTCTAAGAATTGGTGCCACATACAACTTGGCTTTCAGGGTTTCAAAGGAAGTTTGACACTGCTCAGTCCAAACAAAATCAACATCTTTTATCAATAATCCAAACATAGGTGCAACAATCTTTGTAAAATTATCAATAAACTACTGGTAATATCTGGCATGTACAAGAAAGATTCTCACCTCTTTCTAAGTCTTGGGGGGTGGAAGTCTAACAATGACCTCAATATTTACAGTATCGACTTTTATCCCTTCAGATGAAACATGATGTCCTAGAACCACTCCTTCAGTTAGCAACATCTTGCATTTTTCATGACTTAGAGATAGGTTCATTTCCTGGCATCTGATGAGGAATTTTTCTAAGTTGTCTAAGGCTTCCTGGTAAGTGTTTCCATAGACTATGAAGTCATCCATGTAGACCTCCACACAATCATGAATAAGATCGGAAAATATCCCTAATATTGCTCGTTGAAAAGTGGCAGGAGCATTACACAATCCGAATGGTAAGACCCTATAGGCATAGGTGCCCCAAGGACAAGTAAAGGTTACTGGTCCTTGGGTGCAATAAGAATCTGATTGTACCCACTGTACCCATCTAGAAAGGAGAAATACTTCTTTCCAGACAAGGTGTCTAGAACTTGGTCAATGAAAAGAAGAGGAAAGTAGTCTTTTAGAGTGGCTTTGTTGAGTTCCCGAAAATCAACACAAATTCTCCATTTCCTGGTCACTTTCTTTGGGACCACTAGAAGTGGAGATGCCCACTTACTGTCGGATATGGGATAGATAAATCCAACATTTAACTACTTTTGAAAATCCTCCTTGACTATGTCTTTGAGTGCTGGGTTCATCCTTCTCTGGGGTTGCCTAACAGGTGTTACTTCCCAGGGGGTGTATATATGATGGATGCATGTGTCAGGGTGTATACCCTTCATATCAATGTATTCCCAAGAAAATTCTTTTGATTGTGCTTTAAGGATATCTACTAACTATTTATGTTGGTCTGCATCTAGCCCGGAGTTTATATGTAAAACTTTCCCTGGACTAATCTCGTAGGGCATAGTATAAGACATTGCGGACTCATCTATCTCAAAAATAAAAGATGTCGAAGAAAAAATGGATGGATCCAATTATTCTTGAAATTCTTCCCCAAACATATACTCAAATTGGGGAAAAGACTATGGAAAATCCACACATGTGATAGTAGAGATGAATTGGTTTAGCACATTTTTGGTTGTGTGCTCCTGAAGTGCCCATGCATGGTCACTTGGAAATATGGTTTCTTCCCATTCCTCATTCTTGTATGGACATTCAATCCACCATAGATTCTCCATAATAGGTTGAGATCAAGGGTAAATGGTGAGCTTCTGGATAGAGAGACCATTTGAGATGGTCATTTCTCCTTCTCTACAACCAATAAATGCATTGACAGTGGCTAGCCAAGGTCTTCCCAAAATAACGAGATGGCCTCTGGCAGGATCCTTTGAATGAATGACAAGGAAATCTAATGGGTACTCCCAAGAGGCTAAAGTAACCATGAAATCATCTAAAATCCCTTCAGGTATAACCCTATTCTTATCTGCTAATTCCAAAATGGTTGGGATAGGCCGAAGAAGAGTTTGTAACTGTAATTGTTCCAAGGTAGTATTAGTCATAACATTGATGGCTTCCCCTAGGTCTATGAGAGTGTTTCCGATGGAGACCTCATTAATGGTTATGGTCACTACGAGGTTTCCTGGATTTTCATACTTTGCTAGCTTTGGCTACTCTGATATGTACTCAGAGAGTCCTCCTACCAAATGCACTATAGGAGGGTCCTTTTGCTTCCTACATGGCTTCTTAATACACAATTCTTTGACTACCTTACTATAGATTGGAATGTCTTTAATGGCTTGAAGAAGGGGAATTTTGACACAAATATTTTTCAATTCATTCAAAATGTCAAATTCCGGTCGGGTGGTAGGTTTCTCGATTACCAATCGGTCTGGATAAGAAGGGACCTTTGTAATTTTTGAAGGTTCATTTTGGGGAAGCTTAAGTTCTTGATTCTTCGGGATAATAACATATTCCCACCTAGTGTCATCCGTGGGTTGTTTGGTGATTTCTTCTTCTTCTTCTTCCTGGATGACTACTGAAGGTCTCTGCCTATCTAGAACTTTTCTCGATCTTAGTTGAATTTCCTGTAATGGAACAGGAGTAATAACATATGTTAGGAAGGACCACATCTCAATATTGTTAAGAGTTTGAGGGGGCTTATTATTGGGGTTCGGCACTAGCTGTGCCGGTAATAGTGCTGGCCTTGGGGAGATTTCATTTTGATATTGTAGTGGTTTTTGTTGTGGAATAAGAGGTAAAGGTGGTGGAACAAATCCTAGCAAAAGTTGTAGAGTTTTCGATGGGAACTGAGGATAAGGATAGTTGGACATAGGGATAGGTGGAGCTTGAGGGTTTCCTTGATTGTGTCCTCCTCTCCATCCTTGAAGCCAAGGATGTTGGTACTGAGTAGACCATTTTTACCAACCTGGTGGGTTCCACTATTGTTGTTGTTGATAATAGGGTGGAACTTGGGATTGTAGATGTGGGTATGTGGGCTAGCTCCTAGGCTACCATGGCCTCCTATGTGCATAAGAAGACTCCCCAGGATATCCACTCCTATAGATGGCTAATAAACCGGGCAAGGATGGAAATTTCTCAGTTGAATGGTCTTCTGTACAGAAGCCACAGACTGAAATGTTATCTAATGGGAATTCCCTTGAGGAATGATTCCTCCTGCACCTTGGGCAATATATGCTCATTGCTACATTTTCCTCCTCCTGTTTCTTTTTTATTTTAAGGGTGTCCAACTGGGAACCTATTATGCTTAAGATGTCTATCTTGAATTTTTCTAGAAGGTTCCCTATCTTTTCTCTTGTGATGCCACCTGAACTAACTAGTTTTAAGCTTCTATTGTAAGGGTCCCAAACATTCTTTCCTGTTTTGGCTCTACTCCTTGAGTAGTTTTTACACATTTCACATATCTCAGAAAATGGTTTATGAGAAATATCACCTAATTCCATCAGATTAAGAATCTCTAGATATTCTTCTGAAATTTCCTTAAGGAAAAGAGCCCCAATTGCATCCTCTGGGAGGTCATGGTATTTTGACTTTTGGGAGATGTAACCAAATCTTTCCATATAATATTCAAGGGTCTCGTCTTCTAACTGTTGGATTTTAAATATGTCATTACAAGATTCTTTGGTCTTGCAGTAGTCTTGGTACTTCTTAAGAAATATGTCTTTCATGGATTCCCAATAACTAATGCTAGATTCTCCCAACTCCATGAACCATCTTACTGCAGAGCCTTTGAGGGTGGTAGGAAAGAGTTTTAATTTTTGGGCATCTTGCACATAGTTGTAGCTTCTGCACAAGATGTCAAATTCAAATAGGAGGTGTCTGGATCTTCATTGTTTTTACCATAAAAGGTAGGCAGTGCTGAGAGAGGAATATTCTTCATGTTGACATTTGGAGTGGTGTCTAGAATCAGAAACCCGAAGGTAGTTTCGGTTTGGTTTCCAGTTTCTTCTTCCTCCTTGTGTCTTACATTGTTATGGTCCTCCTGATCACCCATATTTTCTTGGTTTCAAAAAAGAGAGTACCTAAGTGGTTTTATCTTTGAAGAGAATAAGGTTTCCCTTTGATGAAAAGGTCTTCCTACTGATTAGATGTCTGGGACTCTACTCGAGCCAGTTGAGATTATCGGTGCCAAAGTTTCTGTGTCAATTTGATAGATAATTACATTGGCTGAACTACCAAACAAAAGATTCACCTGTTCAGGGTCTATGATGTCCTCAAAATTAGGATTTCCTGGTGGTGGTGTAAAAGAAAAGGCTGTATTGTTTGGTTCTACGGAAGGCTCGAGTGGTCTTGCCTCCTGTCCTAATATGATTGATGCTTCAATTTCTTATTCTACAGTGCTCCCTGTGTTAGCCTTCTTAGAGAATATTTTATCTCTTTGGGTTGATCTAGCTCTTGTTTTTTGGTATCGGTCTGCGGATTTTATAAGCGGAATGTTCCTTCCCCCAAAAAGATCGGAAGGAACCTTAGCTGAAAAGTCTGATTTAGATTTAATGTATCTACCTTGTGGATCTCTAGGTCTATTCATGAAAGAAAACAAAAACAAAAAGGAAAAACTACAATTGGGTTTGGGGGAGCCTGCAATAGCAGATGCACAGGTTCTTACCTCTCGTCTTAAAGTCCCCTCGCCACCAATCTAATGCTAAGGTCTAGGAATGATTTATTTCCTAACTACTACTTACCTTGAGACAACTCCCCGACAACGGTGCCAAAAATGATGGGTGTTATATATGCACTAAAAACACAGTAAAAACCCTCAATTAAATTGTCAACCCGGGGTAAGTAAACTTAGATTTGTAGAAAAATATATGCCAAAGGTAGAAGGGCTGGTAGGAGTATAGTCTAATTAATGAAGGCAACTATCTGAGGCTAATCTACTCAAGAAAACCTATCTAATGAGCAAATCCTACTAAGCAACTTGAAACTAAATAACCTAAGTACTTTTGGGCCAAGGATTAATGGATAGTCCTAAGACAACAAGTAAAAACCTTATGTAAATCAAACTAGTTCAACAATAAGCAATAAGCAAACTATAACAATGAGCAACTAACAAAAGAAAACTATTTTAACTGGCCAACCTATATTCAATGAGTAACTACCCTATGAAAGAAAATACATAAACAGGCAAGCAAAGACACCTAACTAACCTACTAAAGAAAAAAAACAAG
>JASDQU010508431.1:39476-55303 GCA_032191745.1 Picea mariana | reverse complement strand
CACATCGAGCTACACATGCACTTCATCAGAAATCTCATTCATGATCAAGTTATTGAAGTGCTCTTTTTCCCTACAGAAGATCAAGTTGCAGACATTTTCACAAAGTCTCTTACAGAAGTGAAGTTTTCGAAACTTCGATCTATGTTAGGATTTCAGGAAGTTGTCATTAAGGGGGGATAGACTCTAATGCCTCCTTCCTTCTCCTATTGTGTCACTATTGAAAATCCTTCAATCCTATCACAAGTTGTTCTTAAGGGGGGATGTTAGGATATTTAGACACTTAGGAGTTAGTTAATATCTACTTGGTCTAATGTGTCATTAGGTAAAAATGTGTTTCGTAGTGTGTTTCTTTAGTATTCATTTGTAGTTAGGAAATCCGACGATCACGATATGTTCTCGACATAGAGTGATCCGACGGTTCATATTCTCCTCAATCTTAACGACCATTGATATGTGGCTTAACACCTGATTGGTCTATGATCTCTATTTAAAGAGCATGGAGGGTCATTTGCCGATGACGATTGTGAGAAACTCTCCTGTAAAATCTCTCTGTAATATTTTTCTTTTGCATTAATAAACTGCTCCAAGTGGCCGTGTTGGTTGGGGCCGTGGATGTTTCCCCGTAGGGGTTTTACCACATCAAAAAAATGGTGTGTTGATCTTTGATCTGGTTGTGTGAGTGGTTACTGAAGGTGTTCGTCCTTTGTTGGAATACATGTGTTGTCGAACATTGATAAATAAAGAAAGTAGATGGAAATGAAAGGAATTCCAAGATCTGTATCTATAAGGGATATTTCTTCCTTACAATTGAAGAGGTGATTAAAAAAAGAATGTAAATTATATGCAGTTCATTTGGAAGAGTGCCAACCAAGTGGAAAATTCCATGTCTTGAGGATTTTTCAATATTGCAAGAGTTTGAAGATGTATTTTGGGAAATACTAGTTTTACCACCAAAAATGTATCTAGATTTATATATTTATTTGATGATTGGAGTTACCCCAACATCTAAGACTCCATATAGAATGTGTATGCTAGAATTGAAGGAGATGAAAATGTAGTTAGAAGAATTGTTAAAGAATGCGTACATTTGCCCAAGTGTCTCACCATGGGGAGCACTTGTACTCTTTGTGAAGAAGAAAGATGGGACCTTGAGGCTCTGATATCTAAAAATTAAATAGAATTTTATTTATAGAAAACCAACAATAATCTAGAAAGTAGGGCCTTGGACTAGGATTGGAGAGTAAACTCTCTAGGGACACAAATGCAAACTAGAATTTATTAGTGAGTGAAAATCCAGTAGTACAAATAAGTGTCTACCGAGAAAACACATCTAACATAGGTGTCAAGCATGAGGTATCATTTGGGGTAAGTGAAGGTGATATCCCCTATTCACTTGTTTTTCGTGTTTTTTGGATTCCTACATGTACGAGTGTTTCTAGAAGTGTTAAGTCCTTTGGGTGAAATCACTTCTTGGAAGATTTAAGCTTTGTTTCCCTACCAAAATGTGTGAGCTTGAGCCATGATTGTTATTCTCGATCACCAATTGTGAATTGGTAAATCTAATGGGCATTCCTAGGAAATCTCATAGGTGAGTACAAGTGGGAAGTTCTCATACTACTTGAGGTAGATCCATAATCATTGTCTCAACTCCCCTAAGGGTGCCCATCTTCATGAGGGTACTTGCACCTTAGATGATAATTGCTTGAGGTTACAATAATTCTCTCTCATTCCTTCATTAATTGGTATTGGGACTTAATGAAACCATATTAGTTTTTGGAAGGTCCTTTTGATCAGTTATTCATTGTCTTGGACTGAGGACTTAACCAACCTAGGATGATATTTGGAAGTGTAGTTTGTTTGTTGAATATTCTTAATACATTTTTTCTTTTTCTTCTATGTGTTTGTTTATTTAGTTGGCCTTAGGTTGTCAGATTCTTTCTACTTATAAATATTTCATTTAAAGTGGTTTACCAACCAATCTACCAATATAGAAGGACATGAGGTCTTTCTCCTAAAAGTGTTGAGATGCCTCCTCAAAGGTGTAGACCAAACAACATTGTTTCATGAGAGTCAGTACCATAGACTCAATCAGACATGAACAATCGCACAAGGAAAGGTCCTAGTGTTGATTTGTATGGTAGTATTCCAATTCTTGGGGGATTCCATATCCTCTTCCATGGGAAAATATCGGTCCCATATAGGTTGAGGATATCGTTGATCCAACTCCGTCAAATTTTAACTCGCCCCTCACTAAGCCTCACATCCCACTTCCTTTTCATGCTTGGAATTTTGAGAATCTGAGTCACATATCGAATCCTTTTCTTTGATATCCCACAATGGATAACACCAAAAATAACTCTAGGTATAGGGGAACTCATGCCCCACATTTAATATCTCTGGTGGAGTATCCATTCCTCCCATTTCGACTACCCTTATATCAATCACAATCCCACCCATCTCAGGAGTATCAAGTGGATGAATCATTCCTTTTACATCTTCTCTTGAAATTGGTATGGGAACCTAAACCTCTACATCATATAGTGGGGGTGCCTTTTTTGTGACCCATATCAGGAGTATCAAGTGGATTAATCATTCCTTTTACATCTTCTCCCAAAATTGGTATGGGAACCTAAACCTCTACATCATATAGTGGGGGTGCCTTTTTTGTGATGTGGTTGATCAATATGTCATGTGACATAGCAAGGATACCCCCAGTATTCCTTAATTTCAACATATTTGTGAGGATTTCATCAACTTCTCTCCATACCTTCCTATTTAGAGGAGGGCACATCCCTGCATCAACTCCTTCACTTGGAAGTGGAGATTTATCGTCTTCCAGGATACACATAGGGAACAATCCTTTATAGGGATTTGAAAGCCCAATGGGAAGATATTTTTCATCATTAGGGATGTCAATAGGAAGAAATCCCTTCCAAATATTAGGAAATAATATGAGTGGATCCATCCCTTCCTATAGAATATCGATAGGGAGAAATTTGTTCCAAGGATTTGGAAAATTGATTTTTCCTCCTATTTTCTAGGTTCCCCCTAACTTCACTCAAAATTTTAGATATAAAAAAACACTAATATAGAGCCTGGCACTTCCTATGCACTAAGAAATTCTTTTACAAGTATCAATAAAATGATGGGGAAACACCCTAGAAGTTGGAACTCGTTTACCAAAATGAGGCATCCATTCTCAGAAACATTGAATCTTCCATATTTTATGAATCTTATGAATGACCTAGTTTTGCACGATCCAAAATGACCCCCGGTTCCACCAAACTTCCTATATACATTCCCAAGTTTGAAGGGAAGGCTGGAGAATATCTAGGGAATCATGTGATGACTTTCCACCTCTAGTTTTCATCAAAATCCTTGTTGGATGATTCCATTAGTATTAGAATATTCCAAGATACTATAACTAGGGTAGTGGAAAAGTGGTATATCAAGCTCACATGAGCTTCATTTAACACCTTTGATGCCTTAACTTTTACATTACTAAACCATTTTCAATTGCCTATTCGATATGACATGGGGACTAAGTTTTTGTATACATTCTGACAAAATGATGCCATGCATATTTTTGACCACATCCAGGAGTGGAAGAGAAGGCATCAGATGATCAAAGCTCATATCCCTTAATAATTTTCTTTAGAATGGTTTTTGAAGTTTCTATTGCCATATATGTAAAAAAGGATGTCACTCTCTCATGAGTCACAACTAAGGTAGAGGCTATATATAGAGCCAAACAATTGGATTTGGAATATTCACATCCAATGTAATTTGCAATATTCTACCTAACACACAAAGGCCAAAGATTGATCTGATGAAACCAAATCCTAGACCACATGTCTATGGTATGATTTATTCCATGGAGAATTTCGTGGTAATGCAGGTGATGAGCTATATGAGACAGATTTATTTACATAATCATGTGGATATACAAGATACCACTACCTCTACTCCTCTTCAATCATCTAATGTCCACATAGTTCAAGCATCTAACCTCAAGGGTAACCAACAACCTAGAGGAAAGAAGAAGAAAAATAATAAGAAGGGAGTTGGGGGAATATTGTGAATAATAACAATTCTAGGGGGGGGGGGAGGGGGGAGAAGAAGAAGGTCAAGTTTCCCTACAAGATATATAAGGAAGACCATTTAACCCATCAATGTCCCAAACTAGAGGAGGGCCAATGACTGTGGTCACAATGATATACCCATAAATACCTATCATGTTTAGTAACCCCTTTCTTACTCAAGGAAAACATATGGTTTGTAGAGTTTGAAACAACCCTTCACCTCCACAAGGGGGAAACTAAAGTGACCCTTGGCAAGTGGGAAACCTGTTGAATGTTTTCATGCATGAATGCAATGTTAACATCTAGACTTGAACTCATAATTATGATGCTCCTAGAATTGGTGCTAAAGGAAAAGAATCATCTACATCCAAAATACTCAACCTACTACACATTGAGAAACCAACAATTTATATAATTTCCCATCTCCCCAAAGGTGTTTTAAACAATTGATGCATAATCCCAATGCTAAGGCTAATTAAAACTACAACATAGTTGAATATTTATCCCAAGATCCTTGTTCCATGTTTTCTTTGTAGGTCCTCCAATTATTACCTTTGTAGCATAAGAAATTTCTATCAATAATTAGTGTGTTTGACTACAATGACTCTCGATTAATAAAATTTCACCCGAACAACCTAAAGTTGTGCCTTCCCCATTATGTCACTTTCCAAATACAAGTTTTTTATCGTGGAACAAATATTTTCAAGATAGTAGTGGATGAAGTAAATTCTACATGCATCATGTCATTGTCATGTTGGCAATGGTGATCCCTTGAATCCCCTAAGATTTCACCAACAATGTTAAAAGTATTCAACGTGAATTATTATAGGCTTCACATAATTATTCCTTCATTCCCTGTTCAAATAGGGGGGGAAACTATGTCCATGGAGGTTGAGGTTGTCAACACTCCCTTAGATTAAAATATCCTCTTAGGTTGTAGTTGGGCATACACCATGATCATTTTGGTCTCAAAGGTTTTTCATTTGATATGTTTCCCCCATGAAGGGAATATCATCATTGTTGATTAGTTGTCTTTCTCTAGACCTGGTCTAGATGTATCTTCAAGATCCAATGTCTTTCTTATTGATAATTTTGTGAGGGAATGTTAAAACATGGGTGTGGTTATGTACCCTACCCTTATGGGAACTTTCAATATCCCACTGCCCATATATTAAAATGATTGTATCCCTATGTATGCGGTTTTATCGATGGCTACTGAATCGATGGTTGTAGAACATTTATTAAACATCATATTTTAAATATCTATGGATTTTTCCATAATTCTCTATCATGACAAAGGAAAATGTACATGCATGGAAGTATGTTCCATTTTCTACAAAAACAAATTCCTATCAGGGCATTCAAAGGGCCTGAACAGACATGGATCTTGTTTCTCCTTCAATAAAGGAATTGGATCAAATCACTTGACCTACATGGTCATTTTAATCTACACTTACCATGGATTCCTTAGATATGGTTTTTAATTGTAATAAAGCCATCCTAGAGGCCATGACTAGCTTTGAGAAGCCTTGGGATTATATGAATCATTTCTTATATTTTCTTCCTAAATTAAATAGAGTGGATAATGGATATTTTAGTATCACCATGTTGGAACTAATGGTTGGTATGTGAGCCCAATATCAACACACAATGTGTATGTTGAAGGGAGCATGCCAAACATATCTAAAACCATGCCAATCAACATCTCCACGAACCTCAAAGTCATGGAAAATGTATTCATTGGGGTAGATTGTTCTCCAAAAGAGATTCATACTTATTCTACCCTATTCAAATAATTATATGATATTTTTTCCTATACTTATGAGGAAATTCCTGGAATTGACCCAATAACCATCAAACACAATATTAAAAAATATGCATATGTAAAATATGTTTGGTATAAGTTATGACATGTCAACCCTAAGAAGGATTCTTCCATCAATATAAAGGTAGAGAAGCTACTTAAATATGGTTTCATTTAATTGGTTCCCTTAATAGAGTGGGTTTCCAACCCTATTCTTCTTGACAAGAAAAAAGGACCATTCAGTATGTATGGATTTTCAAGATCTGAATAAGGCTAGTCCAAAATAAAACTATCCTACCCTTTCCATTGATCATACTATCGATGAGTAATTTGGAAGTGAAATATTCTCATTCATGGATGGATTTACAAGATATATCCAAATTCATATTGAGCCCAAGTATCAATACAAGACTGCATTCATGTATCCCAAGGGTACTTTTTCTTATCGAAAAATGCCATTTGGCCTTAAGAATTCTTGAGCCATCTTCTAGTGGGCTATGTCATTTGCCTTTCATAACATAAAACACATTATCAAAGTATATCTCATTTATTTGGCTGCTAGATATCACAAGAGGACAAATTATCTTTCTCACCTTTGTGCAGTGTTTGGTAGATGTTGTTATTACAAGATTCAGTTGAATCTACATAAATGCATATTTTTTGTCATATCGAGAATATTACTAGGTTTCATCATGTCCATTAAGGGAATCATGATTGATCTTATATAGGTTGAGGAAATAGTTCACTCGCCTCCCCCATGCAATATACCCCAATTACATTTCGTTCAAGGAAGGGATAACGTCTTACAATGGTTCATCAAAAACATTTCCAAGGTCACCAAGGGTTTCATGTTAAAGGATGGGATCCCATTTATATGTGATGATTTTTCCCAAATATCATTCAATTCTTTGAAAAAATCACTTTTGTTTTCCCCCTATCGAGTCCTCCAGAATTAAATAGATACTTATTACTATACTTTGTGTCATTTTATTCAACCATTGGGATGGCACTAGTTTAGGAATATGTTTTCACCAAGAGCATATCCCATTGTAATTGTTATATTTTAGTAATATTGGTTTAGTTGGCTTTAGATTTATCCTTTTCAGTCTTTTCTTGTCCTTCTTTTTTCTTGGTTGGTAGATATATTCAAATATGCTTTTGTTTGTGGGATTTTCTAATGGTGCTATCCGTCGCATCCAAAACATCATTTATGTCGCTTGGGTGATTTATTCTCCAATAGGTTGGATTGTGACCTAAAGAAATGTTTTCCTAAATCCATAAAACAATAACGTGGTCGAGTATAATGTCTAATTTGAATTTCTCTTAAAGGAAATTTTGCATGGAATTCATGATCTAGCAGTTCACCTAGATTCACAACTAGCGGTGTCATAGTTAAATGACATGTACAGGGTCTRTGATCCTACACTCCTCTAGAAGTTTCCATAGGTAAAACTTCTCAAAYGTTCTTTTGAATTTATTACTTATGTTCATCTTCTAAGAAGTTTCAATTACTTATATGATGCATTTACTAACTATGTGTTACATTGGCATTTGTGACAATAGCCAAAATCAAAGCATGAATGTATATATCATGGCAAGCAAGCATATCATTGTTGTGAATATAATTAAATTCAAAAAGTCCTTATATATAATATATATATATATATATATATATATATATCATAAGTTAGTTCAAGTTCCACATGGTTCTCGTGGTAGAAAACAATGTCATTTTTCACACATTAGAAAATCCATACCTAGGTTTGTGGAACACCAACCCCCTGATGCACTTGATGAGGTACTCTATCTATACCATCGGTACATGGAAGGTCAGTCCCTCTCGGTTTATCTACACTAAGTACAAGACCCTCCCAACCTCTCCCTATGTTTTGTACTCACCTCTATCCCTACATCAATGCCTCAAGTAGCCTACAGGTCATACTAGTCCAACATCTATGCCATCAAAGAATTTTGTTAGTCATACTCCACCCAAAAATATTTACCTCTTGCCCTTTTATAATAATCTAAGTATGATAAAAATCAGATAACTTGAAAATTTTAAAAGTGCTACTCATTGATGTCGCCCCAAGTGGCATATAGAGGAAATGTAAACTCTAGATATCTCCAGAAATATAGGTCAATGTACAAGTAGTTGTTATGGGTATGACTTGGTGGGTCCACCCGTCAAATAAATCCTCATCGAGCATGTTGGTGAAGCACCCACTAGTCTGTGCATCAAATATACCTATCAAATCATCATAGCCTCTTGAATACCGAATGGGGAAAGTACTATGCATGACACATTTATGTAACTTGCTCAAAAAATAACAAGCATAATATTCTACCATAATCAAAGTTATTTTACCTACCCATTTTGCATTCTTACAATTGATATTTCATGTTGGTTAATGYCCCAATGCACCAATCAAACACGATGGGATGCAAGAACTCCACCTCATAGTACATATGTGGKTGAGAGTCTTGGTGAAGCATTTGAGACCTAGACACTCAAGCTATCATAAGGATTATTATTTTCAAATTCAAATYCTCAATGCTATTAATTRGGACTTGGGAGCCCATCTTTTAGGTTCCCCMGGAGTAATATTTATTGTCGTATTTGGTGGGCCTTGGAAAAGAAGCAATAATACTAACACTTCCTCAACTTGGTACTTTAATTATCAACCYAGGTTTCATAAAACATTTYGAGMTACCATGCAAAATATRTGCATAATACACTTATTTCCTTCTAGAATGTTTATGCATCTATCTATTGGTTGCGAYTGATGATATCCTAGATCTCACTTTGAGCACTTGAAAAGGGGAATAAATCACTTAAGAAAGCAATATGATTGAACCAAATGAAATGAATGAGCAATAATTAATATCACACATTGTTGAAGGGAAACTATTCTAAGATAGAAAGCATAAAGTTTCTAATGAAAACATTGCATAAAGGAAATTGATCTAAGAAACATTTTTTTTTTTAATGAAACTTATGCTAATATATAAAAATATTTGTCTCCTATCTAAGTCACTATCCCCTCATGAAGTAACATAGCCTGATATCATCTCATTAACATTAAGAACCATCATGAATTAAGTGAAATTAATGCAAGAAAACCTAATCTGAACTAACCTACATGAACTATAACAGTCCTACATGAAAGTTTGGAGGAAAAGTAAGAAAGGTTCAAAAGTTCTATTAAATCCTTCTAAAACTACTGAAATTATCAAAACATGTTGTAATGATATGGTCCTATAAAAACAATCTCAATTAGTTCCTACAAACCTATAATAGCATCTACATGAAGCATAATTAAGTTACAATCATAAACAAAATTTGGCATGTGAAATAGAGTTACACTACAATCATGAACATAATGATGTGTTGGTTATATTAAGTACCTGAAACAATTAAAACATTAAACTAAAAGAAAAAAAACATGAAAAGGAAATTACAAAAGTGATCCAGAAGGATCTCCACACAAGGATTCATTACTTTGCACATCATGGAGAACATCACTAAAATGATAATTGATGATAGGTGACAAAGTTTAAAAGGAATGTTTAATGCTTCATATTGTAAAAATGATTAATATTTTTTAGAATAATGTCCTTGTGTATTTTTCATTTAATTTGTAAAAAGGAAATTAAAATTATATTTGAGAATCCAACTTACAAATTAGTTTCCTTGTCTTAAGGGGAAATTAGTTTTATGTGAGAATTCTACCTCACAAATTAGTTTCCTAATTTTAAGAGGAAGTTGGGAGTCTCATGAATTGGTTTGAGATTCTTCCTCATTTTATCACAAGTGGTTTCCTAGTCTCAAGGGGAATTTAAGGTTGGTTGAGATGCTTTCTCATCTTTGTCCTTGAGTTTTTATTATATCCTAAAATTGTGGATCTTGTCTCCTTGAATTATGGAGAGAGGGAAACCATATAAATTYCTTATGTAAGCATTGTAAAGGAGGAAGCCCCTTAAGGCCCCTTTAGGCCCCTTGGAGAGAGAGCTCACATGGTGAGAAATGTAGTCCTTCTGGTGTTTAAGGAAATATCACTTATGTGAGATCCTTAAGTCCTCTTTGTACAAAAGAAGGATGCTTTAGATTTCATCCCTGTAAGGAGAATGTGCCACGTTTTGTGAGAATATTTCAGCCTTGCTAAAGGAAGGACAATAAAGCGATTCATATTCCAAGTGGATTCAGAGATGTAGCCAACAGAGTCTGTTGAACTCCATTAACACATGGGTGTCAAATTATATGTGTGATTTTATTTTTTCATTCTTGTTTGATTAAGTAGAGATTAAATTACACATATGCACATAATTATGAAAATGTGTTCATATTCATATGCAATTCTTAATGATTGTTTGTTCATGTTCAAATGAAATTAAGTGTCAAAAAAAGATCCTCATTGTAGGGATTTTGTAGAGAAATATCTCTCAAAATACCGGATAAAAAATGGTACTTGATTCCTCTTGAGTGGTCCCTACCCAAGAAACACAAGGAACCTATAAAAGACTAATGAGAGAGAAATAAATCATATTTATTTATTAATCATAGCAAGTACATCAATGGAGCATATCCCCAAGTATTCAAAGTATTTAAGTAAAATGGAAGGAAACAATACTTCAAACTTATATAAAAAAACTTCCCTCTCAAGGCTACTCCTTGAGGTTTATTTATACTCCTAAAAAGCTAAACCCTATCCTTGAATCAAGGATGAAATGTGGGGATTTTCTGCCCAGTGTTCCTTCATTCATAATCATTGTCTTCATCGGTTTTCTTTTGGATCTCTAAATTCCAAGTTTGAATATAATGGATTTAATTATCTTGCAAGAGAATTTAGTTGTAGGTGGGGACAAGATTCCTTGATTCTCTCCATGTGTTGGGATCTCCATCCATCTATGAGTAGTTCAAGCTATGGAAGTTAAGCTACACACACAATTTTATCATTAAACTTAGGAAAAACCATAAGCATTATAGAGGCCTTTGATGGGCCCTTTGATAGGAATTATAGAAGCCCATCATTACCCCCTAGCTAAAGGTTTTCCACACCCTTGTGCCAAAAAAAATGAAACGTGCCCTCTTTAATAATTTGTGTTGCTTCTCACTGCTCTTTTTTTTAATGAATCAAGCTATATACTTGGTCATGGCGAATTTCTCATAGTATCCTTTGGTCCTTTCTATATTTTCCCATTCTTCCCTTTCCATATCCTTGTATATATCAATTGGAGGTGAAAAAGGGAGGAGGAGAGGGGGATTCATTTTCAATCCAATCCATTTGATCTTCAACCTCCTCATGGTTTCATTTCATAAGGGAGTTTTAAATAATGCAATATGCAAGGAATTGGAATAATGTGGCTCTCTTACTTGGAGGTCATGGGGTAAAGAGTGACATCTCTTGTGGTAGGCTTGTTTTGCCTCTTCTCCCAAAATCCTAAAGGTATCCTCAAGGTGTATCATAGCCTCTACTTTATTTTCTTCCCAAATTGGGGCTACATCCATGTTTGAAGAAATATTTTCATGGATGGTTATAACATATTTAGGCCTGGGTGCTTCAACCTTGATCCAAAGGGGGATATGGAGCTATTCTTCCTTACATATTTTAATTACAGTTTCCCTAATGTCCTCATGCCTTAGCCAATATGAAAAATCCATGATCTAAACGTCCCCTACATTTGGATTAGGATTCCATTTGTAACGGTGAGAAAGGACAAGGTTATGTAGATAGCATTCACATAGCTTATCCTTTTCTTCTATGTTGGTATCTTGGTAAGTTTCCAAAAATTCCTTAGGAGTCTCAATGTAGCATTTGACTTGTTGAGCTATGCTTGTAATTTGTTGTTTGTACCATTGTTCCTTAAGGAACAATGTGTACACCCTAGTTGGTTACCTGCATTCTATCATTTATGAGACAATTGGGCCATGCTTTCCAAATATTCTCCCATAACTTCTATATTCTCATTCTTATAAATAAACTCTTCCTTGGCTTCATCCAAATCCTTCCACAAATTTTTATTTTATGCCATTACTTCTTGTTGTGTGGTGTCTCTTGCATTTTCATGATTTGAAATTTTTGTTGTAAATGTTGAAGTTGTTGTTCTAAATTCTCTTTGTTTTCTTATTTTTTATTCCCTTTGCTACTTTCTACCATTCTTTTCCATTTGAGGGATTTTATTTTGACCTTTTCCAATTCCAACAATGTATAATGTAGAAGGTTTTTTGTTGGTACCCTACCTCTTGATGTTCGTTCTACTTGTGGTGGCTTCTTTTCTTGTGGTGTTGTTTCTTTTTGTGGTGACTTATCCCTTCTTTTTATTTCTTTTCTTTTTAGATGACCCTGGTATTGGGTATGTGTTATATTATTTGCATGACTAGCTACGTTGCGTCAGGTGAGTAGGGGGGTTTGAGGGGGGGCCACTAGCCCCCCCCCTTCATGGGTTGCAGGGGGGAGATATCCCCCCTATGCAAGGGTTTAGGGGCATCGCCCCTGATAAAAAAATTCCTAGAGAAACGTGTCACATTTTTCCTCATTTTGTGTATCACCTCAATTTTTGTGTCCATTTTTGGGCAGTTTTTTAGCACATGGTTTTTGCCAATGGTTTTCTATTTTCGATTAAGGAATTACGATTTTTGACTAATCCATGTCATTGGTTTAGGGTTTTGGATGTCGTTGGCTCCTATATATATATATTGTATTGTAAACAATGTATCACAATGAATGAATATAGAATATGTTGGTTTTCCCAGTTTGGGTATCCAAGGGAAAACTCTTTGTGTAATGTGTGTATTTTCCATGGTATCTTTTATGTTCTTTTATTGAAAATATGTTTGCAGTAAACTATTGTGCAAGGTTAAAATCTACATTTGGTATCATAGCTTTATTGGATTCAGAGGGACACCTTTGTGGTCAAGGGTTTGGCTCGGGACTGTGATAAGGATTGTTATAGTGGGATATCTATAGTATTGATTTTTCAGGTGAAAATAAATGACAAGATGTTCAAAAATGGAGATCGAGAAGTTTAATGGGAAAAGTTTTGAGTTGTGGAAGCTCAATATGGTATATCTGTTGGTGGACAGAGATCAGTGGATCATGGTGGATCCAGGTACTACACCTACAAGAACTTCACTGGATGAGTGGAAAAATTTGGATTGGAAGGAGAACAACACAATCTGATTATGTCTCTCTTATTCAATATTACTGAATGTGTCAGAGGAATCTACAACCAAATATTTATGGGATAAGTTGGGGAAGTTGTATCAGTCTAAATCCTTAGTAAATAAACTATTCCTAAGAAAAAAGCTATATAACCTGAGGATGAGAGATGGAAACTCGGTGGTGTTAGAATTTTAAATTTTATGGTTACACAATTACAATTACTTAAGCCAATACCAATTCAAGTAGGATCACTGAAAGATAGAAAATCACAGATACAATAGAACACAAAGATTATCTTGGGAAACCCTCATGGGGGAGAAAATCCAGCAACCAAAATCATCAATATAGATTCCTTCAACCAGTACAATGATGTGATATATCTCTCCAATAATGATCAAGACCAAAACACCAAAAGAACCATTCTCCAAGAATTGTGTGCTAGACCTTCTTATGCGCTCCAATATGCACAAGAGAAGTGTGTGAATGTGTATCCAAATGAGAGGAACCTGTCATCTACTTATGCACAACAATGTCTCTTGAAGAGACATGGATCTTTACCTAACTAACACATAAAACATGTTCAACTAGCCACAATGGGGACTTTTACAATTATAAGTAAAATATTAATAATATAATAATTTATATTGAGCTGACTTGTACAATATAATTATAATAAACTTTTAAAGGTTTGACTAAAAAAATATACACAAGAATATCTTATGTAGTTACAACAAAAATATTAACAATCCCTCTTAACTAGGAAGATATTATTTCCAGACATAGACTCCAAGTCTGATACCACACGAGCTCACATCCATTGAATGTTGAACATGCAAATCTATACATCCTCAGATATCCATAGTGCAACATGACTTCACTCCATGCAACCAAAGTCTGTGGGTAACTCTAAATAGATACAACATGTCCCCATGACATCCACTCCCTGCAATACATCAATGCATGATCATGTGCACCCCTGTCTTAGTGTGTGCCCTTTTTCATGCTAGATGAGACCCACCAAAATCAATGCCAACGCTTTTTCATGATGGGTGATATTTTTTCCATACTCAATGCCAACCCTTTTTCATGTTGGATGAGTTCCACCTATCACTCCCTCTGAAGAGCAACCACACCAAGCTTGTCCCTAAAGTACATGTGGAAGAGAATTTGAATGCCTTCAATACTATGGTAATTCAGTTAGTATTTATTGAGATTAAAATTCCAGATGAAGATAATTGTATGTGTTTGTTGTTTTCTTTACCATACTTGTGGGATAGTCTGGTTGTGGCCATAGGTAGTAATATTATTTCCTTGAAGTTTGATAAAGTGGTCTCATCCTTGTTGTTGAAGGAGATGAGACAGAAGAACATGGAAGGACAGAGCAAAGATGCATTATTTGCAAGAGGATGCTCCCAGGAAAGAAATAGATCTAAGTCGTCAAGTGGGAGATATAAGGGAATATCTAAGTCTCCCAGAAAGTTTGTAAATGTATGCTAGAGATGTGGAAAATAAGGGAACTACAAGAAGCACTGTAGATCCAAAGTTGAGAAAAATAAGGGACTTGAAGAATCTGCTTCTACAGAAGAAAAGACCTCCAAGGAAGGAGGGGATGTGTACTTGGCTTCTTCAAGAACACATGCAGATCATGAGGCATGGTTGGTTGACTCAGGTGCATCCTTTCATATGATTTCCCATAGGGAGTGGCTCTATGAATATGAAAGGTATGATGGAGGTAATGTTTTCCTAGGTGATGAATCGACAACCAGAATCATAGGTCAAGGAAAAGTCAAGTTGAGGCTCATATATGGAAGGATTAGAACACTACTTAGTGTTCTGCACTTCCTAGGATTGGAAATAAATATGATGCAGGGGTAAAAACAATATTTGAAAAGGAAACCTACAGGATGGTTCGAGGAGCAATGGTGTTGCTGAAGGGAGTTCGGTTTGCAACTTTGTATAAGCTGCAAGGAAGAAATATTAGTGATGGGTGTAATAGTTCCATTGTTCATGATATTGGATTTGAAGAAGAAAGAACTCCTAGATTCTATGGAGAAAAGGTTATGATGTGGCATCAAAGACTGGGGCATATTAGAGAGAAGGGTCTTCAATTACTACATGGTAAAGGTATGGTTGAAGGTATGTCTAAATTCTCTCTCGATTTTGATTTCTTTGAACATTGTGTATATGGGAAGAAGAATCGAGTAAGATTCTCGTCTGGTGAAACGAGGGCAAAAGGAATTTTATAGCTAGTACACAGTGATGTGTTTGGACCTGTGTCGATTCCATCATTGGGAAAATTTGTGTACTATGTCTCATTTATAGATGACTTCTTGAGGAATACTTGGATATATTTCCTCATGAAGAAATCTGAAGTATTTGACATGTTTAAAGAGTTTAAGGCTCTTGCTGAGAATCAAACAGAGAAAATAATTAAGGTGTTGAGGACAGATAATGGTGGATATTTCTTCAGGAATGAAATTGAATAATTATGTAAGAAGTGTGGTATAGAAAGGAAGAATACTACTCCATATACACCTCAACAAAATGGAGTAACAGAAAGGATGAAAAAAATGTTGATGGAAAAATCAAGGTGCATGCTCAGTGGTGTCGGGTTAGGGAAATAATTATGGGCAGAGGTAGTGGGTATTGCATGTTACCTAGTCAACAGATCACCCTCATCAGTGCTAGATGGTAAGACTCCACAAGATGTATGGACTGGTAAGAAACCTTCTCTCACACATCTCAAGGTATTTGTCTTTGAGTCCTATGTTCATGTTCCAA